>CAUJBZ010000561.1:0-201058 GCA_963082915.1 Dolichopus griseipennis | reverse complement strand
TAATACAAATTGGTAACTGGTATTATAATATAATTTTCATTATTCATATAGTGATGAAAACTCTAAAACTTTGGATTGATCAGCAATCAAATTCCTTAGAGCTTTGAGTTTCTAATGTTCAATGTTTATTATATTTCAAACCTGTAACAGACCACTTTGTTCACACAATCAAAATATATTGAATACTAGTTAAATTATTATAGTAACATAGATAGCTAACCAGGTAGATAGAGAGTCAAGCGTTTAAAAATTTTTCAAAAAAGAGTTCAGTTATATGACCAATTCTTACACAATATTTAGTAAGCTTAATACACAAGGTTCGAATAGCTTCCACTCAACCTCTGTTTTTTCTAGCACCGAAATAACTATTGCATCTGAAACTTTGTCAAAAGTTTTTCGGCAATGATTCCAAATAGGCTACGTACCAAATAGAATGGAGCATTAGTCTTGAAGGAGAGATTTGATATAGTTCTTTAAAAAATGAAAGGTTCGTTGTAATTTCTTAATATGTCTAATAAATTTAGATGTCCGACGTTTAAAGGAAATTGGTATTAAAAATTCCAATGTATTTAAATATCTGACACAGACGACTTCACTCGTTTCATTTTTAAAATACTCGTTGACACTTAATTTATTTAATGATACCGTGTAAAATAAGATGCTTTAAAGAATTTTAAGCAAAAGTAAAATCCCAAAGTTTTGCAACTTCTAATTTAAAAGTTTATATACATACATATACATTATATATCATAATATTTAATCGGCTTATTTTTTCCCATACAAATATAAACATCCTTTTTCTGGGTAAACTATTTAACCAATTTTAATGAAACAACAACCAAAAGAAAGGTTTTTTTTGTTTTCATAGGACAATCATATTTTTTTTTAAGAATATTGCGTTTTTTCAGTTGAAAACATATCTTTAATTTAACGTAATTTTGAATTTAACGGTCACGCGGTTAAAAGTTGAGGCTTATGACTCTAATATTATGCGCCGACTTTCTGTGTAAATGTAATTCATTTTCGGTTGTAACTCGCAGCTAAATCTAATTCAAAAGATTATAGGCGCCGACTTATGTATATCTTTCTTTTTTTTGAATATTCAATGAACAAGGAGATTTAAATTTTTTTAAAATTTTTTTTTGTTTTTGTTTTTTCTTTATCTTAAAAAGTGAACGAAAAAAAATGAGTTCTATCGAAATGAAAGCAATACATTTGGTTTATACAGTAGTTTTCATTTATAACGAACTCGGTGCAATTTTAATTATAATAATCTTTACACTTTTTGCCAAAGAATTAAATTTTACCTAAAAATGAAAGTTTTTTATTACATTGATATTTCTTTTATTTAAAATTATTATATCTAATTATGTTGCTTGGTGATTAATTTAGTATTTTTTTATTTATTTTTGAATATAAAAAAAATCATAATAACGCATCAAAAATACAAAAAAAATTTCATTAGAAGAAAAAGTACTATACATAGGCTTGAGGCTGACACATCAAATAAAATTTTAGCAAATGTATAGTCTTATACTAATTTTTCAAAATTCACAGCATTCTTTTAAAACGACATTCGTTTATTACGACGAATATTTTCCATCCCATCATGGTCGTTATAACCGAAAAGTACTGTACTTTGTTTTCGTTTGCTTAAAAATTTTTTTTTTAAATCGTATATTGTTGTTGGTTTTTGTTAAGTTTTTTGTAAAATAAGAAACCGACTTCTGATAAATAATATTTCTTAAGAAAAATGATTTGTTACGTCTTATGGATCAACCAAATTCAGCATGTACGGCGTTCAGTTTCTGTCAAAAAATTTTGAAATAAGTAGGTATGTTGTGTACTGTACTTCGGAATTTAAAATTTTAAAATTTGACAAAGCGTATAAAAATATTGTAATTGTTTTTTCTGATGTTGCTACGATTTAGATTTCAAAATAAAATATTTTAAAATAATATTTTTTTTTTAAAAAAACATACATTCAAAATAATTGAAAATACCTATAATATGTTCGCAAAAAAAAACTAAAAAATAATCTTAATCTTAAATAAAAGTTGACGTATAATTTCTGTCAAAAAATTTACAAATAAATAGGTACATGAATTTACATGAGAGCAACCAAAATACGCGTAACGCGATGTACTGTAATCGGATTTTTAAAGTTTACAAATTGACAAATGGTTTTTGGTTTTTCTTATATTTTTAAGATTATGTTTTAAAAAATATATTATATTGAAAAAAATTAAAAATATATACCTATTATATGAAATTAATAAAATTTTTTGTTCTAAATTAAAACATTCAAATAAATATTTTTGTGTGTACGCGCGTATCAATTTACGGATATATAGATAGACATATTGACGTACTGCCGTATACAAATTGTACGTCGTATGCTTTAATTTAGATAAATTAAATATTTAATTATCTACTCCTTTCATCTACTATTCTTCAAGAGGCGTGTGGTGTAGCTGTAAAAAGAGTAGTTCACTCCTATACAAATAGGTATAATATAAAGTAAAGTAAAGAATTCAGAACCGTTTTTTGTATATGTACATACATTTGTAGTAAAAATTTCAGATTTTATTATTGAAGTGTAGTGCTTATTTGCCTATGTAGCTACTAAATTTAAAAATGGAACAAGGGGAGGAAAAAATCATCAATATAGATATGTTATAAATCTTAAAATTGTGATTTTAAAAAAAATCTCGACTTCTGTCAACTTAACTATTATTTTGTATTTTGGCAGCTTCAATATAATATAATACTAAGTACTTAACTTATTTACTTATGAATTATGATAGGTATGTTAAATTTTGTTGTATATGTACATATTATGCTCTATGAATAAGCTTTTTGATTAGGATACATAATACATCATCATCAAATTTTCAGAACATTATATATTAGAACACTATTCTTATTTAGAATGTAAATCGCTTATTTTGTGCAATAACTGTACCACATTATACTCTCTTAAAGCGACTTTAGCTATAGGAATAAAATTCAAAAATACAACAACGTTTTTATAACTGAAAAAAATTATAAATTTTTTTTTAGCAAATTTCAAGCGCAAGAATTGTTGACAACATTGTTGCAATATATTTTATTACGTATAGGAAAAAAAATATAGTTTTTCGTGTTAAATTAGTCTATTATAAATTTCAAAAAACTAATTTTGTATGTAAATTTAAAAGCAAAAATAGCTCGAATCTCGAGCACAGGGCGATACTAGTTTATAATTAATCATGCAAGAAATTAAAAATAGATTTTTAAAGTGCCTTACATTCCCTAGAGGATTAAGAAAAGAAATTTAAAAAACAAATTTTTCTTAATATAATATTTTTCTAATTTTTAATTTTATAACCAAGTTATAATTTTATAAAGTGGTTTAAATATCATTCATTCATGTAAGCGGTTTAAATTACAACAGATTTAAGGATAAAATTTGATGAAGCAGTTTTTAATAGAGAAAAACTTGTTTTTGAAACTTTTTTTCAGATCAATGCAGTCCTGTGTAAAATTAAATAAAGCAAACAAATTTCTAAAAATCTCCAGTTTTTGGTTACAATTAATTCAAATACTGTTATTCAAGGGGCAAAAAAATGTTAAGCCACCAAAACACCAAAACCTTTTTCACTCACCAAAACCTTTTTCAAACGAAAAAACGAGCTTCGCGTCGGTTGCGTCGCAAGAACTTTACAGACCTAATACGGTCGGATTTCTCTCTGTGACGAATTTCTTTGGCATGCACAAAATTTTAAGAAAAACTCAAACCTATACAGCGTTGGTGAATCTAAATACACAAAAACATTGTTGCGCCAAAACGGGTTAAAGTACCGAAGAATGTTTGAGATATTTCAATTCAAGATCAACAAAACAAATGCGTAAGCGTAAAAATTTTATTTATATTAGTTGAATATCTTTTTCTTAAAAAAAGTCCAATAAGCTCCGCGCATTTGTTAAAATTTATCAAATTAATGGGATTTAAAATAACAAAAAAAGATTTATCTTAAGAAGATTTTACAAACTTTGTTCTGAATTTTATTAATTCGTACACGAACAATGCTTAGAATAAAAAAATTCTTAATATTTGTATTAGCTAATACGCAACGTGTAAAATTTATAAAAATATCACGTGTGATTGTTAAATTTTTTATAACTAATTAAATATTTTACGAAAAATTAAATTTAATCAAAAAATTCCAGAAACTTTTCTCGTTATCTCTTCCTTATTCTTAAAAATTCTAAATTTTTTGTAATATTTCCAAAAAATTCATTTTGAATTTACCTAAAATAACAGATCCTTTTCTAAAACTGAAAAAAGGAGCAAATAGAAAAAATATACAAATATTTTAAATATGTATTATATGTAAAGTAGTATATAAAGAAAAATAAATTATGACACCCTTTTAAAAATATTTTTCCATTAAATTTTTGTATTTTTTTTTTTTTTTACTAACCGCTTATATGAAATTTAATAAGCGGTAGGTATTGTTTTTGCACCAAGCCTTAGCAGCTGAGCGAAATGTTTACAAATTTTATATTTAAGATTTTAATGTTTATTGTGACCTTGAATTGATAAGATTTTGGAGAAAATCGAGACACTTCTCTGGTGTAGTTTTCGAATTTTTTTGCCATAGAAAGTTTTTTAATCCGACGAAGTGTAGCATATCCACCCTAATTAAATTTAAAAACTTTGTGATGCTCAAATTGAATTTTAGTTTGAAAACATATATTTATATTTTTTGCAATATAAAATTTTTCCTATAAAATGTTTCTGTGTATTAACACAATAACGAGCTACTTTAGTTTGAAAAAATATCATATTGAATCCATACATTAAAATATTCCTGTAGTTGCGGTTGATTCTGTGGTGAACACAGCATATTTTTTTTATTTTTGTTTTTTTTTTTTATTTTTTTAAAAAACCCATTGGTTTTTTTTTACAAAAAATTTTTTAATAAATAATTCATTCCACATTTATTTTCTATTTAGGATCCAGGACAATCAACCCTTAAGGATTATAGATTTGTTATTGTTCTAATTTTATAGAATAGTCCAAAGAGAATTCAAAAAATGAAAAATACTTTTATTTAAAACATTTTTTTAATGTGAACCTTCAAATAAATTAAATTTTAGGTCTATTTCTTTTTGTTTTGCTTTTAATAGACTTGAGAGCTTTTTTCGTTATATGATGCCTAAGCTAAGAAATTTGGCATTTTTGTTATTGCATTTCAGTATGATTACTAATTCTGATTTAGCTACTAGTCTAGTGACTTTTGAAATATCTGAATCGCACAGATCAGCTCTATGTTTCAGAGTAAAGGTTCCGTGCTGTGATCTTATGATTTTTAATTGCGTAAAGCTGAATATAAAGTTTAACCATTTGTGTCATAGTGTGTCTGTTATTGCTAATTTGGATATTTCGAAAGTTTTTGAAGGAAATTTCAAAGGTCTCACATTTTTCGATGGATATTCATCTGTCAAATTCAAATTGACATCTTGTTCCTGTCAGGGTTAATGGAGTATTTATATATTCATTATTCATCGTGTCTATTACGACAGGGCTTCAGGTTTTTTAATAATTATATTCACTAACCCGTTGATTACTTGTCTGTAGCTATTGTATAAGATTATGATTATACAAATGTTAATTTTGTGCGCCATCTATTATCTTACACAAGAGTTATTTATATATTTACATATATTAAATTTTATCTTAGATTACGATATTAACTATTACGATATAATCATACAATTTTACGATATTTTTTTATTAGATATGATCTGAACGGGGTTTAAACTGGAGACTTTCGATATGAAAGATGGCGTCTTTCCCAATGTTCCATTGGTTAGTTAATAATCGTTGTTAAATAATTTTCGATATTAATTTTAAAAATGGTTTGCAATCACTGAAGTAAAATCATTTTATACTGACAGTAAGTTGGACAAAGTTTTTTTAAAAAAAAACAACAGCATAAAACAGAAGAGAAGGACAAAAAAATAATCAAATATTATTTATAATAGAGAAAAATCGATCCTATCATATTTCAGGATTTGTTTACTAATGTCAACTATTGTTTACTTTTATTATACACTAAATGATTATATATATACGAAAAGTTAGAAAAAAATATACCTATACCTATACCATATTCTAATCTAATTATATATGATTGGACATTTGAAAGGGAACGTTTTCTATACTATATAATACTTTATTTACTTATTTTTGCTCTTGGTTTTCCCTATAAATGACCTTTTTTTTTTGAGAATGAGCTCAAAATGAAATAGAGCGCTAAATTTGGATTTAAATAACATTTTTATTTTTTTTTTTTCAATTTCTGTAAATTAATTTTGGAGGACTTTGGGATAGGCCTTGCAATGGAAAGTAGCTATAAACTTATAATTTTAACTTAGTTTTGATATGAGTCGTTGAAAATGCTAGAACAAGTCACTTAATTTACCTGAAAAGTACAAATCCTACATGGGTTCTATATGGGAATTCATTTACGAAAAAAATTGTCAGCATTTTTTATCAAAAAATTGTCAGCATTTTTTATCAAGAAAAAAAGCACAATGTATATTTTAATAACCATACACTCAAATTAATTCATGACAGAAATATAAAACTAGGAGCTTCTTTCAACCTCCTGAATTCTTAGGCATATTAACACCTTTTTGATTTTAGTTACACATGTTTGAGAAACTATTGAACTACATTACCTAAACATTCCTTTTAGCCAATCTGAAAGTAAAATGGGGCAACTATATATCTTCAATGGTTATTATCTTTAAAATACTACAAACAAGGTAAAGTTAAGGGACTAAAAATTATAAATCAAATAGTATTCTCCTGAAATACAATTTTTTCAATAATATGATAAAGAAGATGACCTTTTGTATAATGTTACAACAACAAATTATTAAACAATTTCCAAACTATTTACAAAAGTAAAGAAAACTTGAGGGTTTAAATTTTTTTTAAATTATTCTTCCTTAGAAATCGCTTAATTTTAATTAGCCTCTTTTGAAATTTATTCATGGGAAACATTTCTCCAATTTTGACTCTTAATACATTCAAGAAATTTTTTTAATATCGAATAATATAATATTATTCGAATTATTCCTTTAAATTAAAGTTCACTTTGGGTAATTCTTTGAGTCTGAAATAATTCAATTAATTTCATGGAAGGAATATATTTTTTGCACAAATTTAAACTGGAAAAAATTATTTGAGCATTGCCTTGTATAAACAATATATAAGGCAATGATTTGAGAAAATTTTTTAATGAATTTCTTTTTAAGTAATTTATGAAAAGGGATTTCTGGATAATTTAAATTAAATTAATATACTTTTGAGTTAAATTTTGTTAAGTGATACTTTATGAAGCGTAAAATTGATTTTATTAACTTATTTCCTATAATTCAACTCAAATTAACTGAGGGAATCTAAAATAATTCAAATAAATTAAATTGACTAGTTTTTTTTTCGTTAAATAACCTTGCGTCAATAGTTTGTCTAAAATGCCTGTCTTTCCATTACTTTTTGTTCCTCTATATTTTTATTGAATAAATTAGTAATTCATTAAAACCATTTATTCTCATTTATTTAGCAATGATTTTGAGAATACTTTGAGTATTAGAAGTGCCAGGTATATAAGGCAATGATTTAAACAATTTCTAGTAAACTCAAGATTGAATTGTCACTAGACTACAGACTCTTTACACATGAAACTGACACTTAACTTAGTAACTGAACTACAACAATTTGTACGAATTATTTAGAAATTAATTAATTTGATTTTATATTATAAAAAGTTCTAATGTTGAACTATATTAAGCAGTTTGTCTTAACCACGAATTTTCCTATTTATAAAATAACATTTTACTTGGAATCCACTCCATAATAATATTCTAACAAAAGAAATTGCGATGGCAATTCCGCTTCTTTCCCATAGACCAAGAAAGATACAAAGAAAATGTTCCAAGCACTCTAAAGCGTTACACATACACCCTATAGAACCCAAGAGTGTTTCCCAAAGTTGGTAATTTTTATATGTACGATCCAATCAAGTTTAAGAAGAACATTAACATTCATTTTCATTACTTTTAAATTAATTCCTTTATCCATCATAATCCCAATTCCTAAATTTTAAGGCTAACCCTAATTTCCTTCCCCAATCCCGATCCTAAAAACCAAACAATACATATATATTTAAGGTCCATACCAAGTTTGGTTTTAAAAAAAGGAGGGTCGTTTTAGTTGGTTAAAGTTCATCACTCGCCAGATGAACCCCGTACAGGCATTCTGGGAGGCTTTCGTTGCTTTCCATTAACCCTCGTAAAAAAAAAAATACCGCTATAATATCTACTATTCTATACCGGTACCATCGCTTTACAACGGTAAAAAATTTATATTAAATTTTTAAATATTATATTTTGTTTGTTTTAAAAAAAAAAGAATTTATATGCTCTATATAAGTAAAGATATTTTAAATTGATTCGTTAATAGTTTAAAGTAAAAAAATAAACATTTCAAAATGATTTGGGTTACATAAAACAAAAAAGAAATAGGGAAGATACCTTATATTTGATTAAGTGGAAAGAAGACAGGGGCAAAAAATCAAAATTATTGACAAGAATCTCAAAATAAAGCAAAAAAAATTAATAAATTATGTTAATGACGTGACATTATTATAATATGTATACATTATGTGATTTTTATTTGATATATTGACATAATATTTGTTTGAAGTTGATATCTCAAGTAGAAAGTGAACGATTTCATTTAGCAACAAAAATCTCTTAGAATTTCCAAAGTAAACCAAACAAAAATATAATTTTAAAATCTAATTTATACATATACTCTTTTCACCTGAACTTAATCCTTTTTCACATGAAATGGATCTGTTTCCAAATCAATTTGGTCTTTCTTCAAATTATTGATTGATTGCAACTTTTCAAATGTGATTAGACTTTTTTCATATCCATTTGGTTTTTTGAAATGCCCCATATCTTGGAGCCCCGAAATCGAACTGACATGATTTGAAAAATCTAGTCCCCAATTCTGTAATAGAAACCAAAAAATGAAACAAAATAAGGTACTTCCTATTTGAAATATAGACTTCCTTAGGGTAACTAGCTCTAAAATTTTTAAGAAAATGCTTAAGGGTTAAATTTTCTGAATTTTTCAGCTGTATTAATATTCTACTATAAAATCGGTGACTAGCGTATTTCGAATTTTTTGATCCCACTACCAATTAACTTAAAAATTTATCTCTTTTTGTTTTCTTTGTTTTTTGTTTCTTTACGGGGGTTGATGGAAAGCATCGAAAGTCGCTCAGAATCCCTGTACGTTGTTCATCTTGGTAGTGTTGGGCTGCAACCTACTAAAACCCACTCTCGCCCGCCCCCTCTTTTTAAAACCAAACTTAGAATGAACCTCAAAACCTAAAAAAGGACCAAGCTTATGTGAAAAGAGTATAATTACCAAATGTTAGAATTTAAAACCATCAGTCGAATAATTATTAGAACGAAAAACCGAAAGGTTTCTCAAATTTCAATTTTAATTCAAAGAAATTTAGTGGAAGGTTATATACTTTCAACATTTATCTTATATAATTTAATTCTAGGTAAAATTTATTATCCGGAACAAGGAACTTTACAATAAGCACGTGGAAAATTTCTTGTAAAAGTAAATTAAGGAAGAAAATTTTCAAAAAAAATATTTTACATAAGAAAATTTTATAAATAAATATAATATAAATTGAAATGGTTTCAAATTTTTATTAATTAGTTAAACAATATATAAAATAGGTGAGGCATCATATGCTGGAAAAATTGGCATAAATTTTGTAAATAAAATTCAATTAATAAAATAATTACTGAGTGGTTTTTTCTTTGTTTACTTGAGAGAAACTTCAAGTTTTCCTATTAAAGAAACTTCCTAAATAAAAAGAAAAAGTTTCTTAAACATTTTTAATTTTTTTTGCATATAAACCCTTAGAATTAATTTTCGTATATAACGTAGATAATGAGGAAAGGACCCTTTTTAATAGACTTTAATATTTAATTTAATTTGTAAAGTTTAAAAGTTATTTTGGATATAAAAATAAAATTTTACTAATTTTATCTTATACTTAATTTCAATTAGCTGTACCTGGAACAATTATTACCTAGGTTTTCTTGTAATTTGGAAATTTCAATTCTAACTAGAATTTTGTATTAATTAATAGTAATAATTAATTAATTAGTAGTAATTAATTAATTTTAAACAAAAAATATAAATATTGCCAAACTGTTTGTGACAGACTTATAATTAAATTTTATAATTTAATTATAAGTGATTGAAATGGTAATAATATGGTTTTTAAAGCACAAGACTTATAGTAAAGTAATTTGATTAATAAATAAAAAGAATATGTGGCAATTTAAATATTTTTAAAATTCTAATGTTTAATTAATTAATTAATCATCTGACCAATGGCGTACTGGTAAAGACGCCGCCTTTCCTGTGGAAGGTCTCGGGTTCAAACCCCGGTCAGATCGGTTTCATGATAAAACAGAACAAGATATAACAGAACAGTGATAAAAAAGAACAGTGATAAAACAGAACAGCGATAAAACAGAACATCTTAAAAGATATATATTATATATATTTTTTTAAATATTTTGCGCATAAATATATTTAAATATTAAAAAATTATAAGTACTTGCTAACAAAGGGGTTATAAGTGTACCTGCTAAACAAATGTGTTTTTTAATTTGGAGTTTTTGAACGACCAGATCTTGCTTTGTTGACTATCGTATTTTCCGTTTTAAAATTTTTAACAACATTTTGAATGGTGGATTTGTGTTTCAACTGATTCAGTTCAATTATAGCATTAAAAAATAATAAAATAAATCAGTAAATCATCACCATGGAATATTAACTCACAAATAAAAAAAATAAATGTGTATTGTACCAAGGTGACGAATATACAAAGTATAGGGAAAACGAAAGCGGAGTCATCACTTTGAAATGCAGAGTCTACTTTTCCACGAAATGCCGAGCATTCTTGAAGACACACGACGAAATCATGGTTGGAGAAGTCTTACAAGAGGTCTCTTATCCAATAAAAAATATCGTAAAATTGTTTAATTATATCGTAATAGTTTATATCGTAATATAAAATAAGATTTAATAAAAATATATGAATAATTCTTGTGTAAGATTATAGAGGGCGCACAAAGTTAACATTTGTGCATTCATATTTCATAACCTTATTTAATAGCTACAGCCGAGTAATCAACGGTTTAGTGAATATTATGATTAAAGAAACTGAAGCCTAGTTTAAAATAAAAACTTGATAAATGCCCGATACTCCTTAAAGGAGTGGAAAGGAATAAAAAGTTTTATTAATTCTTCATTTTACTCCAAAAATATGTTACCTATAAATTAAAAAAAAACAATTTAATAAATGTGAATATTTATCTAATATCGAGAAACCCAAAAAAAAAATCCCAAATACATCCCAACTCTTTATAATCTCTTTTAATTAACTACCAAATAACGGAAATTCTTTATTAATACTTTGTTCCTTTAAAATTTATTTTATTGTTTATTTGGTTTCTATTAACTTTCAATTTTCCAACAATTTATTTTTTTTGTTATTGTTTATTAAACCCACCATTTCAAATTAACTAACACTGTATTACAATTGCGTCAAAATGTAATCCTCGGATTAAAAACTTTAAAGCAAGAATTTACTATAAAATAACGATTACATTTTTTGTATTTATTTTATATTTATTTTTTTTTTATCTCCCATTAAACATTGTTGCACCCAATAAATTTTGTTGTCATCTGGTATCATGGAATTGAAACAAAGGACAAAAGAAAAACAATAACCAAAAAACACGACAATAAACAAATTTGTTGTTTTAAACTTACAACATTTTTTTGCACTGACAACGAATCTTTTTATTTTTTTAGTAACAACTATAAGTAGCAGCCGGTCACACAATTTAACATTACCAACAACAACATACAGTATACTAGAACAAAAGGCAACTTCAATAATAATGACAACAAAATGGATTACATACAAAAATAAAAAAAACAAAAATGAAAAACGTGACTTACAATTACAACTACATATAAAGTGTAATGTTAATATGTAATAGAATACAAAAAGGATAATAAAGAATTTTATATTTTATTTTTTGTTTTGCTTTTTCACATTAAAAAGTTCGTTATTAAAGTGAAACTTTTTGACATTAAATAATATGTCAAATGAGGTGAATTTTTTTAAAGTTCATTAACCAAAAAGTTTAAAGTCATCAAAGTAATTTTATTCAACTTTGAAATTTTAAATGCTTCAACGTTTACAATATTTAAGTTTAGTTAGTTGCACACGAGTGTTGCTAGTTTACATCTACCAATAATTTTCAATAATATAAGAATAGCATTAACAAAATTGATTGTCAAATTATCTGACATCATCTGGCAGATGTGAAATTTAAGAGAGTAGACTAATCTCATCAAAAAACTTGATATACCATGTATTATTTGACAAATTTTTTACTTAACAGTTTTGATTATTTTTCAAATGGAATTGAATAATCAAGTGTTAAAAAATTAGGAATGTATTCAAGCAGGGACTGTTAGTCGATATTTTTAAATAAACAACTGAACGAGATTTAAAAGTTACAAAAACATGTTCTAAATTCAATAGTTAACCTGATATTTAAGGATGGCAGTCCTATTTTTAAAAATTAATTGAAGTGAAGCTCGTCTTTGAAGATAACTGGCCCATTTATCCAAAACGTTTTATTACTAAAATATGTATGAAAAAATATAATTTGGAAGGATTTTAGGTTAAAATTCAAAATTAGAGAACTTTGGTATAAATCACAGACCTTCAGTATTGTCAAATCATAATGGCAACTCATGTATTTAGATTAACTGTATTATAACCTACTCTGCCATTAAAATTTCGAATAAGTTAATATTAATAACTCCTTCCTTGTTTTTTTTTTTATTTGTTTTAATTTTAGATAATTTTACAATATATATAAAATTATGTATAAGAATTTATTTAATTAAAACTACAATCTAATAAATTATACAATTAATTTTACTTAAAAACGAGGAAGAGTGTAGTAGAGTAGACTGTGTCAACTCTGGGATACCCGTATGACCGTAACATATACATTATATCATCCGGTTAATTACTTTTGGCAAAATTTCAAACATTCAGCTTTATTAGGTGTAGAGTAATGCTCATATAAAAGAAGGAGTTGTATGGCAGCAACTAGAACCCTTTGCAGTAGACCAACCAAATTTTGCAGTAACTTTGGCCATTGCACTAAACTATTTTTTGCAAAATTTCAGACACTCAGCTTCATCAGGTGTAGTGTAAAGCTCATATAAAAGAAGGAGTTGTATGGCAGCTACTCGAACCCTCTGCAGTAGACCAACCAAATTTTGCAGTAACTTTGGCCATTATACTAAACTACTTTTGGCAAAATTTCAGACACGCAGCTTCCATAGGTATAGAGTAATGCTCATATAAAATTAGAAGTTGTATGGCAGGTACTCGAACCCGTGGACCAAAATGGCTGAATTTCAAACTCGATTCCGTTTTTTGCATAAAAACGAATTTGTGAAAATTTCATAATCCTAGCTCCTTTACTTTTTGAGTTATCGTGATGACGGACGGACAGACGGACGGACAGACGGACGGACATACATAGCTAAATCGATTTATTTTTCGATTCTGATCCGATCCATACACTTGAGTCTATATCTACCCCCCCTCCTTCTCTGCGTCACAAACGTAATGGCAAATTTATTATACCCTTGGACTATATAGTCATACGGGTATAATAATTATTTTGAATTCTCTAATTTTACTTATTTTCAGTTTTAAATTTCTAAAGTCTTTTATATATTTTTTAAGTTTTCTATTATATATTTCCAAAATTTGACTTTTCCTTATGTTTAGTGGGAATTAATAATTTAAATGACAGTTTAAAATTGAATTAAGCAACCGTTACATTTCAATGTTTAATTCTGTCAAATTAATACCAAGACCAATTTTTAAAATGAACATTTTTGTGAGTCCTATAAATCTTGTAAAGCAAATTCCAATGTTTAATTCACAATGTATCAAGGAAATATAATAAAGTAGTAAAATTAATTTATCGATTAAAAAAACAACAACAACAATATCAACTAGTCATCAATCTATAAAATGTGAAAAAAAAAAAAATTATGAAAAGGTTGAATACAACACAACACGTTTTTATCTCATTACAAATCGAAGTAAACTTTTTTTTACTGATGAATAGATATCCCGAAACATTAATAAACAAGGTCAATTTCAATTTATACAATTCATTTCTTTATTAAAACATCTACAATTCATTCTTCAGTTTATTGTATTGTTTATTATAATTCTAGGGTTCTTACTTATGGGTTAGAAGGACTCCCTAAAGAACAAATTCGTTGTTATTGTTAATATTTATTGTATATTAAATTTTATAGAATTCGATCCTCCAACACATAATTTTCATTCCATCTTATCATCATTGGAACCAACAGAGACGATGATGATGATGAGTATAAAAGTGTAATATATTTTTTTTTCGTTCCTTCATCTTTTTTCTATTCATTCTTTCTATTTCTTTTCTGTCTCTTTTCATTTTGGAATTCATTATTGTAGTCTCTTTGTGCACGAATAAAATATGATAACGGTTAATTTATAAATATATACATATATATATACATATATAAATACATTTTAATACACTTGGCCAGTATGATTTTTATATTGGAAGAAAGGAATAAAGAGTAAAGAAGATAATAAGTCAGTGTACATCTAGACACCGTAAGAGTCCTTGTACTACATAAAATGTCCTGGTGTTATTATAAAAAAATTAAAAATAAACATAAATACATAATACATAACACATAATACATAAATACATAATATAAAAAAGCATAATAAAAGGACATTATTCATATAAGTTGAATTATAACTATAAAAATATAATCAGTAAAATGTTTATGTACTGTAAATAAATTATAGAAAGGTTACCAACTGTTCATGTTCAATCGATTATTATCGATTGTTAATTTAATCAAGGGGATCCGAAATTTTGATTTTAATTTTAATTAATTCTCGGTTAATCAAGTTCTTTTAAACATGATTTCTTTTATAATATTTGGCTCTTCTTAAGTCTTTCTTGTAAGAAATTTTTTTGACTTATAATCATAGATACTTCTAGATCTTTTCGGATCTCTTGTTTAGATTTAAATTATTTGGCTCAACGTCATTATGAACCTTAAGGCTATAGGATTGTTAATGTTTTATGTATGTATTGAATTTATTGTTTGCTTACATTCCACTTTTATACTCGTATGAACGTAGTATCAAAGGGAATATTTAATTTGCTACAACGTTTGTAACAGGCTATGAATGGGGTTAGATATAGACTTTTTTATATAGCGGTTGAGTGGCACATTGGTTAGAGTGAGAGGCCCGGGTTTTAATACCAGTGAAAGGGGAAAAACTTTTCTGGTTTTTGACTCGAATCAGCTACCATTCGCCGTTGGGTTCAAATTAATGGCTTAATAAGTAATTAATAATTATATATCTTTAATGAAATAAAATAAAATAAAAAAAAATATTTTTTTCAATATATACTTTTATTAAAGTAGTACTAGCCGTATAATGTAGAAAATAAAAAAATTAAGGTAGATCTTGGGAATTTGTTACTGTGTTAATATAAAAGTAAATTGCTGGTATAAGAAACAGTTCTTTTAATGTTTCAAAACTTTTAAGCTTAAAATGTTGAAAATTTTCATTAACCAAAAATTGATGGTAGATCTTTTGCATTTAAAAGTGTTTTAGTATAAAAGTAAATTGCTACATTAAGACTATCTGAAAGAAGAACTGTCACCATTTCAGCACTTATTACTCCAAAATTGTAAAATTTCAATTATACATTCCTGTTGCTTCGTGATCCTCAATTTTTTTTTATAAATTTTAAAGCTATAAATGATTAGTAAACATCTGGCAACTCTGCAATTGTTGTAATGTTTTATTCGTTATACATATTTTGTAAGATATACTACAATAAATCGATATTTTACTATTGAAATATGGATGAAAAACTTGTGGCTATACCAGATAACAAAAAAAAATTCAATAACAAGAATGGTAATTGAATTTATTGGTAAGGAAAATGACAATGTTTGTATGTATATTTATACCAATTCTTATCCATGTAATTGTAAAAAATATTAATTTTATTTAATTATGTTTAAAGATGCGATATGAAACAATCCTTTAAATGGAATTACTTTAAAAAATTTTAAATGCATTTTGTTTTAAATTATCTGGTGTCCTGTGTCAGTTATTACCATAAAATCAATAATAATTATAAAAATTGCAATAAATCAAAAATATATAAGGAATTCTGTTAAATACATAGTGGAATCTAGGATAAGTCTGAAATGGAAGATAATATAAATGAAATATGTAATAACAAGTTTAATTAGTGGTGTTAATCAATTTCTGCAATTACTTGAGTCTTCATTGGATCGATATTCTCAGAAATGTTATACAATTAAAAACATGTTATCGATATTGTTTTGTTATCATTTAATAGTTGTCAGAGTAAGTAGGAGGAAGTACGTTAGGTAGTCACATGGTATTTGCAGTTTAAAAAAAGGTAACTTCTATGGTAGTAACGCCATGCTAGTTACACATGGCAGACAGCATCTTTTGATATATTTCATATTCTTTTAAGTAAAATTCAACAAATGTGAATTTCATTGGAGTGTAAATAGAATTTATTGGGTGATAGAGTTGATTTTTATGACAAATTTTTATGAGTTTTCTCTTATGAGATTTATATTTTAATATATTCATATTTAAAGGTTATAATAATACTCTTTTTTGTTTTAAGTTAGAAATATTAAATGGGGAAAATCGATATTTAATGAAAAATAACAGTTTGTAAAGTTGATAGACATTTTTTAATTCGATAACGTTTTATTACGTAAGTTAAAATTAAAATTAAAAATGTGTTGGGGCCAGCACGTTTTTTGATTTTTCAATAATTTTTATTGAATTTATTGATTTATTTATTTATTGATTATTGTGTTCATTGAAGCGTTCTCTATATTTAATATGCAAATATATTCAAAAGATAACATTTAGGAGTTTGAATTCAAGTAGATATAAATAGTGCTTTTATCATGCCCACATGAATGTAAGATCAAATAACTGAATGGGGTAACTAAATTTACAATTGCCAATTACGTTTGTGATGATGTAAATCAGCTAGTTAGATTTTCACTTAAGTGTATGGATTAAATCAGAATCGAAAACTGGGTCGATTTACCTATGTGTGTCTGTCCGTCTATCACCATGCTAACTCAAACGTCAAAGGAACTATGATTCTAAAATTTTCCCACATTAATTTTCTTACAAGAGCAATCTTTGCTTAAGGGGTTTTTGAATTAATTGGGTTAAATATAAAACAATTTTGAAAAGTGCTGTGTTAAAATGGTTCATACGTTTGAGTCCACACATCATTTGATTGTATCTGAAAGTATCAAAAGATCTACCCAAAACTAACATCTAATTTGACACCCATATTAATAATTTCTTAATACTGGCTGAACCCTGAGACGAAGAGTTGTTGAAGTTGAAGATTTATTGATAATTTGAACTCATTCGTAAAAGTTTTAATAGATTCAATAGTGTTATTTAATATAGTAAGGAGGTCTTCTATTTTTATCAGACGTTTTGCTGAATGTTGTATTCAGAAACTCGTAGTTCCTTACCATCTCGTTAAATGACACTGAATTGCATTGAATTGTGTCATGGCATCTAGATGCGATTCTTGTGCATTCATCTTAAATATTGTTAAATGACGTTTAAACGTCATCTAAAATAATTTTGATGCTTGAATGATACTAAAAGCATGACTCACATATAAAACATGGGGTGAGAAACACCGAGTACCAGCCTCCTCTCGGAGCATTTAAGCAAACTCTACAAAAGCGTTTCCTACAGAAACTTTTGCATGTTAAATATAACTGAATCTAACAGGTTGTAAAACTAAAGTTTTGCCAAAAGTTTTTAAAACGGTCATCTAATGTTTATATTAAGTTTGTGCATGTATCCAAAATTTTTTTTTTAAAAGTCATCAAACTGCTTCGGAAAATAGACTGGCGGTAGAAATAGCACTCCAGGACAATTAATCAAAACTATTGGTCACTTATATCAATGAGTTCTTGCAACTTATTTACAATCTCATTATGATCCTGTCTAGTACCATCCTTTGAAAATTTTTTTTATTTTCTGGATGTAGTTTTTGGAGACAGATTATTATGACTTTAAAAATTATGTAAAGTTTAAAGTCTAGTATTTTACAGCAATCTATTAAATGCTTAAAATTAAGTTATTACACTAAAATTAATTAGGTTAATTGTTGATGAAGTAATCTATATATTTTTTTTTTAATTAAAATTAAATTAAAACCACAAAATGCACCAACTACTTATGTAAATAATTTGTTCTATATCATATTTCATAATTATAGAAAAATTCCATTCACTGCGTTCCATTCATATGATATTGAGTTGGAATAAAATTGCTATAAAGTGTTTAAAGTTTTATAATTACAATACAGGAAAAATTAAGAGTTTAATTTTGTTATAAGCTCATAGTATTTTTAAAATGTAGATACACATATTACATACACATATTTATATATTATGTCTATAAAATATTTTTCAAATGGCTAAAAAAGTTTCAAGGGTGTTTAAAGTACAAAAATAAAACTAACTTAATAAAAAAAAGTAGGTCAAAGTACAGAATAAATTTTTGAAATAATTTTAGGATCAACCACAACTTCTTGTCTATATGCTAGGATTTTTATAACAATATGAACTTAAAAGAAGCGTATACTAAATTTGCTTACCGTTTAGACTTAGATTTACTAAGTACTTACGAAATAACAAAATTAAAGTATTAGTACTTACAAAATTGAAGTATAAGTAAAAGAATCACGTAAAAATACTTGTAATTCCCAGAAATTAATTAAATTTTGAGTTTAATTACTCTTGTAATAATTTTTTGATACTTAAGTATTTGCGAGTCATTAAGTACCAAATAATACTTAAGTATCAAGAATTCAATTATTTTTCAAGTAATTTGTAAAATTTTTATTATATGAAGTCCAATTCTACTGGAATTAAAAATCATACAAATTTAAATTCAAACCCATATAATATTGAATTTTAATTAACTGTATAATGAAGAGTAATTACAAAAGTAATTAAACTGAAAATATAGTTACTTTCTTTGAATAATACGTATTTATATATTATATTGTAAGTATTTTTACTTGAATTTTTTACTTATACTTAAATTTTGTAAGTATCGAAATCTCAGTAATACTACTGGTACTTGAAAAGCTAATGAGTATTAAGTTATGGTACTGGATTTTGAACAAGTACTTAAATTATATTTATACTTTATTATGTCAAATTGAAGTTTTAAAGACTAAATAAAAATTAGCTCTTCTTTTTTTGCCTTTTTAATATTTGGTTTATAGTATTCCTATTAGGTTATCCCAGAGTTGACAGTGTCTTCTTTACTTTCTTCCACGTTCTAAATATATTTAAATTAATAAAAAACTTTTCAAAATATTTTTAGAATTTAAATTGCTTATCATTGCATATAATTTCGATTCTTTTCAAAAACTTTAATTATACAGAACTGATTATTATTTCCTGGTCATTTATTAATCTCGTTTGAATTAAGTATATAAAATTATTAAATTATTATTTTAGAAGTTTTATTTGTATAGAATTGTATAGAATTGTAAAGATCTATAGAGCAATCGGTGTTATTACCAACTTCGAAGCATAATTGGAAGTACTCTGGTCCTTTTTAAAAAATCTATCTTATCTTCCATAGTGGAGCTGGCCAATATAAAATTTTTTAAAAATTGTTTAAGAATAATATGCTTAGCTTTCTGGCCAAGATCAATTATCAACGCTTCAGTAGAGGACAACATGAAGATGACCTATCATGCAACAAATCAGATAACGAAAGTGGCAATGAATAGAGCACAAGCTTTGAAAGCAACCAGAACAATGAGTCTTGAAATCAGCAAAGCACTGGAAGATACAGTTGACAAGCTGGCTTAGGGCAATTCTGCTGGAACTTATTAGAACAAAAAGTACGAAGGGTTTAGTGATAATATTTCAAAATGTTTTTTTAGCTGTTTCGTAGGCTCCCATATAAAAACATCAGACTTTCGAGAAAACTCAAGTTCTAACGGTCAGAATGAGTTCAAATTTGAAACATAGACTATTGATGGGTACTAATGGAAAGTAGTTTTCATAAATTAATTTAAGAATCGTTAGGTCTAGAGGTTCCAGGTGTTTCGGGTATGTCAAGAACTAATAATTCATGAAAATCACAACAAGTGTGGTGTGAATACTTTTTTTACAAAAATAAAGAACGGCTTCGCAGATAGGCCAAATTGTTTTGGGGAAAGGGGGGCTCCTATATAAAATAATAAGACTTTTCAATACAAACCACATTAGGCAAGAAGAAGAGTTTATAAAAACCATTTCGGATTTATTTCTAGATTCACATGAAACACCCGAAGTCTTTAAATAAGTGCAAACTGTTAATTACAAAATATCTCTAACAGCAGTTATTAAAAATTATTTTTCGTATTACTTTAATAATTCAGAGAAATATTTTGAACTAAAATTCAGCCACAGAAACTTGTAAATTCTGGAGAAAAATTTGAAAAAATAAAGAAACTAATTTTTGTGAGTTTTTAAAGAATTGAGTTTTAAAGAATTTCTAGTATGAAACGCATTATGCAAACAGAAAAATGTAAATAAAGTTTTATAGATTTAGTGTGTTAGTATTGCAGTATTGGTAACATATTATTCCTTATTCAAATACTTTCAAGTACAATATTGAAGTAATTGAGTGGAATGCTGTAGGATACTCTATTCTTATAGAGTAAGCATAATATGAACTTAAATTAAAATTGCAAATTTAATTGAAAGTATTCTAGAAAATATTAAATTTTTTTTTCTTATTTAACATCAAAATATAATAAAAAGGCGTGTTTTGGTTAACATATGAATACCATATTATAAAAGTACTTTTACATTTACATTAGTTTAAACTTTTCGGTAAAATATCCATACATGTTTTTTTTTTGAATGATGTTATTTTAATTTGGTTTTATGCAGTTTTTGAAAGTAAATTACTTAAGTCACTTAAATAATTCCAACTTTTAAAAACGCCATAGGGAGATTGTAGTACACCTTATAACATGTTGAAACATTTTAGATTTTTTTTTTTTTTCAATCGCTAACTGTTCAACTGTTAGGTTAATAAGCCTGTCTATACCATAGGTACATGCTGCAACAAGGGGTTATAATGTATTAGTGATATTATTATTGATCTTAATGAATTCCACATACAATTCAAAAATGAGATTGTGCTAGGCCTTATAACATGTACAAACGTCTTAGATTATTAATAGATACAATTGTATTTTTGTTTATATTGTAATATTTTAGCATTTGTGTTAAATGGTATTTCGTATCTGTGAGTTATATTATTCAATTAAATTATTTGTTTATATTTTGTATTTGGTTATATTGTTATATTAATGCAATTAATGCAGTTTTTATTAAAAATTTTTAATTATTCTTAATTGAATAAGCTATTAATATGAACCCAATGGTGATGGTAGCTTAGTCGAGTCAAAAACCAGAAAAGTATTTTTAATTTTCCCGGTAATCAAGGCAGGGCTTTTCGAATGTTAGGTCAGCACTTTAACCACTGTGCCACCCAGTCGATCGTGTGAACCTTCGCATCGCATTGTGAATAAATTGAAATAAATTGATTTTACATTGCGCATTTTTAAATCCTTTCAAACTTTGTTTTTTGAGTACAATTTATAAATAAATATTAAAAAAATATATTGTATAAATAACTCAATATTTGTTGAAGACTATTCCAAAAAATAATAATACGTACTATTTATTCCTTTATGCTAGAAAGTGCTTCTTTATTTTATATTATTCAGAAAAATACTTAAATATAGCTTTTTACAAAAATATTTTATCTTATTTTATTTTCAGTACCCTTCATCAAGTATATAAATTTCACTTTATTTACTAAACATTAGATTTTACTTTCGCATATGAAATTTCAGTGGAATTAATTTTAAACCTGTAGAAAACCAGTTTTAAACCAAACAACAGTGTAGACGGCTACAAAAATTGGAAATTTTAGAATAAATATGAAAAAATCTAAATATAACGGTATTTCCTCAACATGTTTGCATCAATATAAAAGCAATGAAAAGAAAAACTATGCTACTGAATTATGACCCTGTGATTTAAAACCCCAGGGTGCTTTTTCCCATTTAGTGAGAATTAACGCCACGTGGTCTTTTTCTCATAGTAATTGAGAAAAAAAGGGAAATAATGCCCAGAAACCGTTTTTTATATTAAACTACGACTTCTATGAGAAAAAAGTCCTGTGTTATTTCCCATGTTAATTTAATAAGTAAATAAGTTTTTATATTAGGAAGAGTTTTAGAATTGATAAATTCGAGTATTCCAATTTTTCTAGGTTATTTATATATGAGGTGTAGGTGCGTTTCTGCATTGTGAGATATTTTTAAATAGCATTAAAAATTCTGAAAAAGAGGAAAATCTACCCTGAATCAAACTCTGAAATCCCCTCAGAATATGATATTCATATATAGCAATTAACCATCCGAGCCATTTTTTTTTTAGAAAAGCCGTAGTTCAACATAAACAAGAATTCAAACCACAGGGCTTTATTTCTCATTTACTAATTCTTATTAAATAGGAAATAATAACCCGGGAAATTTATATCGCAGGGTTTAAATTCAGCCCAACGAAAATTACATTATCACTACCCATGGATATTATGATTTCAAGCACATTTTTACTGGGATCTTATATTATTCCATGAGAAAAATGGAAAACCATATGTAAACACACTACCACATATGGTAATTTTTTTTAATTTTATGTTATTCTTGCTGTTCCTTAAGCAGTTTCTTCATTGTTGATGTTTCATCCTTGAATGCAAATATCAGTTTAAATTCGATTAGAAACGAAAAACGAACAGGGCGATTTTCATATGTAGATGCAGGTGAAAATTTTGTTTTAAAAAATAAACTGTGATGAAAAAAAACCAGGGTTTTTGAGAAAGCATATTTTCAAAATTATATAGTGTTTTATGCTGAGTTTAATTTTCGGAATATATTTACTGGTGACTAACTTACTGATGGGAAATTTTTAGAGCCCGTTGTTTTCAATTGGGAAAATTCCCAAATTTTTACTATTTACCTTCCAAAATTTTGAGGTTTCAGGAATTAAATTGTAACTTCCTTTAAAATTTTTGGAATTTTTCTTAGAAATTTATTATTTGAGCAAAAATAGTAAACCTTGTAGACACTTTCTGCAGTTTTAAGGACCGCCTTTAAACTTAAGAAAAACCTCCAACACATGTTAAAATATAATGTTGGAGCTTTTAATGTTGTATATTTCTAAAAAAAAGTGTAGACGGGTATTTAAATTACTGGTCCTTAAAATTGGTGAAATTTTAATTTTCAACCCCTTACAGATCCTAAACTGGGAACAAATAAATTTCCTTTATCGACTCGCACGGTAATTCTGGGAATCTAATTTTTCCCAAAATTACCTTAGCTTAAGCCGTTCAGAAGACATGAGGGAATAAAAATTTTGGGAAATGTTGAATTTTAGTACCGTATGGCAACCCTATGAATTTGCGGTATAAAAATTTATATAGCTTATAAGCGGAACATAAACTTAAAACAACAGTTGTTGTAACAATTTAATTTTAATTTTTTTTTTTTTATCTTTGGGAGGCTGCAGCTCCGTAACGGCTGAGGCTACAGAAAAAAGATGAAGACATACAATTTTTTGTAAACATTCAGACTGACGTACTGAAAGTGTGAAACTATATGGTTGCATTTTTTCAAAATTTTTTGAAAATATGCTAAAAAAAAACGATAAGTTTTAAAAAGAATATAGAGTCCATTTGCAAAACTATTCAAATATAAGTAGTCTAAAATTAAATTAGAATTGAAATAAATAGAATGAAAGCATATACAACCAAATAATGAAAATGTGTTAAAGAATTTTCAAACAAAGTTACTTGAAAATTATTGAAAAAAAAAACTAAACATTGTATAGTAGAATACACAATAATATTAAATTGTGAATTTAAATGCATCACCTGCTAAAAATCGAAATCTATAGAACTAAAACGTGATAGCTTATGCAGGTACTTTTAGATTCTTTATTTTGGACTTTAATAGTCTAAAAGTGAATTGAAAATTTTCATGAAAAATTATTCAAGTTTTTTTCTATTTTTCAGAAAAAAATCTTTTACAAAGAAAATAATTTGCATATGAAAGAACGGATTTTTTTTTAATTTTAAGTTCTGTTGCAAGAAAAACGATTTAAATGAAAGTATGTGTAGAATTTTCCATTACAAATATGAGAAGAAAATCATTATTTTTTAATTCTATTCTATAATAAGTACATATACTTTATATATGTACTTATTACCAAAATCCGATTTCTATCATCATCATTTTTTATTGTTAAAGTAATCATTGCCCATTTGGTGTTTTTTTTTTTTTTTGAATCGTAATGCACATTTGAGAGAGATATGAATTTATCTTTTAAAAAATCTTTTAAAAATGTAATAAAGACTCAGTAGAGTAAGGTTTGGTCTTTTTGTAAATTTTTTAAAAAAATTTAAAAAGAAAATCTTGGAATGAATGATTAAGATTTATAAGTGCAATATAATTTTGAATATTGATTGAATAAATGCAGTAGAAATGTAAAAATGTAATTGAAAGTACTGTACTTTTTAGTTTATAATCTGTGTCGTGTGAAAGTAATTTATTGAAACAAGTTTTTAAGTGGAAATAAATACTTATAAAATATTAAAAAATATTAAATACTTTGAATTGGAAATCTTTTTTACAGGTCACTTTTCGAATTTTTGGTTATTTAAATAAAAGTAGCTCTATTTGGATATTAATATCGAATGGATTCTTTATAACTTAATCAAAAAACAGTAAATTTTTTGAATTTTTTAAGGAAGTCATTGAAAAACTTAAAGGAGCCGGCAGTAGGACTGACAGTTGGCTTCTTATGGATAATTCAAGTTGAAAGAACTATGCAAGAATGATTAAAGAAAAATTGTTAGTCCTCCTTTGTATTTAAATTTCTTCCACCACATTCGCCTATATTAAAACAAATTGAAAATGTTTTTGCAAAAGTAGTGCTTGTAAAAAGAAGTTTATCTGACTATGGTTTTGCACCAAAGTTGGGAAACTCCTACATTGCAAAGTTGGGAAACTCCTACACTGCAAAGTTGGGAAACTCCTACACTGAAAACTTGGGAAACTCCAACACACCTTCTGAATATTATAATTTTATTATTAATATAAAGAAAGATTTGCAACCAGGCTTCGGGGTTTCCACCGCATTTAAAATGTATTTTGTATTTCCTACATTTATCATTGTATAAATGATTTCCCACAGTTATCACTACAACTTTATGAACACCTGATTCTCTTTTACGCGATAGATTTGTTCCGCAAAAATCCGCTTGAAAAGAAAATCGCGTTAAAAGAATTATTTATTTTCTTGATAATTTTTTTTTTAAAGTGTCGAATAGTTTTAATTTGTTTTCAATCCAATCCGTGTTTGAGGGGGTGAAATAAAGTCGAATCGACCTTAATAGCAAAAATAATGGGAATAAAGTCGAATTTGCAATTAAATCTAATTTCCAAAAAATAAAATAAATGAAATTAAAACGATTAGACTTTATTCTCCAAAAAAAAATTAATAAACAATAATTACCTTTTTTAAATTCACTATATTGAGTATAAAAAATTTAAATATTCTTAAAAAAGGGAATACCCTGATTTTGAAATAATCTTAAATCCCTTCTTATAGTTTAGTTGTACATATATTTTCAAGAAAGCATTCGAAAACAAAATATTGTAACTTTAATTTAGCAAGTAATTATAAAATCCTTCTACTGATCCTTTTGAAATTCATTTTTGGTTACCGTTACCAAACTTCTACTATGCAAATAACTTAAATCCTAATGTTGACCTCAATTCTTATATATTGACAATAGTGCAAATACAAATTTGTTAATATTCCGGAAAAGAGGTAAACCAAATTTAATAACTAACTATAAAATTCGTTCTAGTTTATAAATATTCTGAAAAAAGTTTTCTAGAAATTGTGATTTTTAAGAGTTAGGTGAAAAATCAGGGTATCCGGATTATCCTCACCACATACAAATATACATAGGTTGCCTTTTAGAAACACAGAATTAAATAATTGCTAATTGCAAAATTATAAATAATATTTTAGAAAAGGTCAAAGGTGTTGAACGATCTAACAAAAAAAAAATTACTCTAAAGTAGGAACTTAAATCGTTCGTTATCCTCCTCAAAAACTTTTTTATTGCTACATAAATTTGCAGATTTGTTTTTTAGAAGTAACATTAAAATTTAATAAAAAGATTTTGCAACAGCATGCTACACAATTTAAAAATAAAATTTTCATAGTAATTCCATAATAAAAATATGGTGCAGGGTCAGAACTCCCAGGGTCATAAGTCCATTAGGGATTTTCGACTCACTTATTGGGACGTAAATCCCTTATGACTCACTTTAAAATATTAACGTGGGCCATAAGTCCCTTTAGAAGTGGGTCATAAGTCCCTTGAGGAAATCTAAAAGTCTTCTCTGATCTTTATAATTTAAAGTATGATAATACAAAAATATATATAAGCAAAATATTAGATGTACAATAATATGTATTAATATATTTATCTATGCGAGATACTATATTAGGAAGCCTATTTAGGTTTGTTAAAAATCAAAGTTGACCCTTTTTCCAGAGTATTTATAAATTCATGTATGCGAGACTTTGTATACAAAATCAGGATTACCCTTTTTGCAAAATAGTATTTCAAAATGTAGTATAAATGTAAAATTTTGGTTCTTTTCTTAATTTTTGAAAAAGAGAATTCTCTGATTTCGAATCCAACCCCAAAATGTGTACCGGCCACTGATATTATATAATTAAAATTAATATTTTTTTTAATATTACTAATAAATTTTAATCTGAGAACTGTATAAGAAAGTTATGACCACGCTGAATCAAAACTCCCAGGGTTATAAGTCTCTTAGGTAGTTAAGGCTCACTGCTATGAGTCATAAGTTCCTTAGGGATTTATGACCCACATAGTGGGGCGTTCTGACCCTGCACCAAAAATATAGTATCGTTAGTATTTAAATATATTAAATTTACTTCTTTAATGTTTGGAAAGTCCCAAAAACAAAACTTATGAAAAATATAGGTGTATTTAAACTTAATTGAACTGCTTTTGGTAATTTAAATAATAATCTATAGATTGTACTTTAGGAAATTCTGGGTTATTGTGTTAATACAAACATTCAAACAATAATAGCATCACTTACTATATAATTTTGTGAAATCTTTAATATTAAATTCATCAATTTCATGTAAAGTGTATACATTAAAATATTTAGTAAATTTCAAATATTTCTTAAACTAAAACTAATATTAAAATTCATTGCAATATGACATAGATATTTTTATATGTATACAACTAATAAGAATTTTTCTAACACCTCAATTTATTTCTAATTAAAGTACAGTAGTTTAGTATCTAGTAAAATCCAAAATGGAGATACATTTACACCTAGACCATACTAAAAATTTTTTAATTAAATTCAAAAATGCTCTGAATTTGTATTAGATTAAATATAATGAATTCAGTATAGTGTTTGTTAAAGTAATTAAGATCTATATAGTATAAATGTAAACATATAAGATTAAAAGTTTAATAGATATGAACATATTATACATTTAAATATATATTTAGTAGTACATTTATTGAATAGATATTAGACATTAAATTAATGGGTAATCAGATTCTAAAAATTAAATAAATATATTTATTATAATATGTTATAGAACAGTTCATTTTAAAATTTAATAAAACATTAAATTTAATTCATTTAAAACGTTAATTCGTATTTATCAGATATGGAAAATTTTATGATTAGAAGGATTAAATGTCATTTAAAACTAAATAAGATATCATTAAAATAAATTAAAAATTAATTTAATTGATATTTTTTGAATTATTTTATAATTATAAATAGAAATATAATATTTTGTTAATTTAAATTTATTAATACAACTATAATATATACGTCATGTTTGTTGTAATGCTTTTCATTAAATCTTATAATCCGATGTAATTTTTAGCACATGTGACCATATAGTTTTACTCTATGTATCCGTCCGTTCGTCCGTATGTTTACAAAAAATGTTAATACCGCTTGAAATAGAGAGAAATAGAAACCCATGGATAAAGAGTAGGTATTGCAAAAAAATTAATTTCATGGAAGAACTTTTTCATGTAGCTCTACCCGTTACGGAGCTACAGCGCCTCAAACTCGGGGAAAGCTCTATAATTAAACTATTATAACAAGAGTTCTGTTTTATTTTATAACTACGGAGTGCATTTTTAATCTGAAAACAGTAAAAAACAGCTGGTTTTATAAAATTTATAAATTTTTGAAAGGCAAATATTTAAGGTTGCCATTCACCGTTTGTCACCTAAAATTCACCGTTATGTCAAACTCAATTTTTGCAAAATTTTTAGTCCCACTTTTGGGAGAAGTTAGATCCTCAGAAATTATTAGGAGTTATGGAAGAACATTTCTTTTGTGACGCCCACTTTTAAGGAGCTGAACGAAGTCGAAAATTGAAATTTTTAATTTCTATTTTTAAGTACGTGCAACATGAGTGCCCGTTAAAATTTTTTTTTAGTAATATGCAAAACTTAAAGGTCCGACATTATATTGTAACATGTGTTAAAGGTTTTTCTTAAATTATTTATTTATTTATTTATTTATTTGAACCAAAACAAGGTTTTTACAAAATAATTCTTAAAACTAAAACTTATAATTAACATGAAATTTGATTACATAGCCAAAAAAAAATTTTAAATACATTAAGAATCAAAAATATAATTATTTGTTTATTTGTAGAAAATGCATACAAAGCAAAAACACAGTTGAAATTAAATTTATGAATACTAACTGTATAAACTAACTGTATAAAGTAACTAAATTAAAAAATAATATGAACTTGAAGTGTAATATGATATAATGAAGGTTAAAATTATTGTCTTAGGTCATGAATGAATTTTAAGTTTAATTTATGTTTAAAAGTGTATCGAGAAATTTGTGTAGAATAAAGATGACTGTGTTTATTGAATGTAATGCAACATCTATTTATTGGTTCATTTTTTCCATATTCAGTTCTATGAGTATTTTCAACTAAGTATTTAGTGCTTCTCGTATATTTAGTGCAATCTCGTATAAATTAATGCCTTAAAATAAAAATGAAGCAAATGTCCCCTAGTTTTAACCATTTATCCTTAGATAATAAAATTGTAAGAAATATCCTAAATTTGCAAGAAATATTCTAAATTTGCAAGTCACATATTTTCATTCCTAGAACTTAAAAGTTTGAGGCGGCAAGAGCTGCGGTTAGATCTTCAAGAATTAAGGACTATTAGGACTTAATAATTAAAAATTTCCTATTTTTGACTTAGACACCAGTGTGTATATTCATTGAACATACATTTAACATTGAAGCTGCAACATTATATTTCGATACTCTTTAACAGATTTCTTTGAGTGCATTAGGATTTTATTCTAAGTATGGATTTCATTATTAATCGTAATCAATAATGAATTAATGAATAACTAAATTATAATATTATCAATTTAACACTATATAATTTTGAAAATGTGCTTTATTAAGAACCCATGATTTTTTCATCACTTCTTAAAATTTAATCAGAATATTTTCCAAATTAAATTTCTATTTACTTTAAAAATATAGACAGTAATAATGTAATATGAGATAAAAACTATGCTGCATTGGTTTTAGATAAAAGTAATAATTAATGAATACTAAATGGTATTAATCGTTTAACATGAAATTTAATGATAGCTTAAGATTAAATTATAAATGGCTACTGATGAATTTAACTATTTGAAATTAAATTTTGTTTAAAAAAAATGCTTATATAGATTTTATTAAATCAAATTTTAAAAGTTTAAAAATTATTGGAAATCTACTATAAAAAAAAAAATTTAAAATTATTATGGTTGGTTTCATAAAAATTTTAATGTTTAAAAAAATATTTGGGTCTAGTACAAAAAGAAATAGTAAAGAAAGAAAAGATCTTTGCTCCCTGAAATCTTAAAGTATTTTCCTAAATATTAAAAAACGTCAACATTTTGTTAGATTCATTTAGAATTACTAGGTTTTCATAAATTTTCCTAGTTAAATTGCACCCTAGTTAAATTTATCACTTTTTGATTTTTATACTGTTATACGTAGTGATTACAGCTATTGATAAATGTCTCAAAACCAATTTAATGAACTTTTTAACCAATGAAAAAGAGTCAAAATGGCTCAGAAAATTTAATATAAATTCTAGAATTAATTATCACCAGAAATATAACTGTATTTTATTTATTTATTTATATTACTTTTTATTATTCCCGCGGATAACAACCCATGTATTTTACCACTGAGTCTTCGAGGCTCCTACAAATTTATGATAACGAAATATTTAAGTGTTCCTCATAAAAAAACTAAATGAAAAAATTGCATAGCTTTAGGGGCTTTTAATGGGTGTAATAATTTACAGTTAGATTTATTAAATTTTAATAATCATTTTAACCCATATTAATTTATATGTAGTAATTTAAAATATCGATTTAAACTTTCTAACAATTACTAACTTTTTTTTTAAGACACAACTTTAAATTGCATTTAAAAAAAAAAAATCGTAACAAAATGTATCAGTATCTTCAGACATTGTACAATAATAGAACAAAGGTAATGGGAAAAAGTTTCAACTTGAAATTGTTTACAATATTACTGACAGGGCAACGGATATTAAGTACAATAAAATATCAGTTTTTCTCAAAAACTTAAAAAAAAGAATTTATATATATACATATATATATATATATATAAATAAAGTACAAATCATTTGTTAATTCCGTACTTTGTCTTTTCCATTCTTATTGCATCATTTCGAGAAAAAAAAACATTCACACACACATACAAATTTAAGAAAAAATATCGTATTTAATATCCTGAATCCTTCCTGGGTGTACTTAAAGCAACTTGTTTTCAGAAAAACAATATATAAAAAAAAAAAATAAAAAAAATTACGGTAAAAGTTTTTTTCTTTGTTCATGATTGTTTATGTTGATTGCATTACTTGCAACACTAAGCAACAATCAACCAAACAAAAACAATATCATCACAAAGAAAAAAAAATAACTCAGAAAAATGGATGTTAAGGTGAAAACTTACTAAGTTTTGCATTAAATTACAAAGTCTTCAAAACAATTTGTTTTGTTTTATTGTTGAAGTCAGGAAGTAGTTCCGAAATAAATTCTTGTGTCTGAGTAAATTTGTGATTTATGTGAGTGAATATGATTACAATTTTTTAATTTTTCTAAGCTGTAATTTACTTTCATCAAATCATGAGTAGTGTTTATTTCGATGTGAAGTGTTGGAGGTATGCTTTAGTAAAAAGTTTATAATGATGTGTAATCGTTGTCCTTGCTCTAAATCTCCAAATCTTCTTATATGTTTGGAGATTTGGTCCAATTAGCCCTATATTTGGCCAAGATTCCAGTATAATTCGTACATATTTGCTGTAGAACACATCATCCCTCTTCAAAAATTAGATAAAATAAAAAACAGAGCTATTTGTATCATCAATGACAGTAACGTCACAAAAAAATTAACCTGATTGAGTCATCACCAAAATGAAGGAGCTGCTTGTCTGTTCTATAAATATCTACTAGGTAATACTGCTAGAAATAACTAAAAATATTATGCTAAACCTTCAACTCTTCCATAAACATAAAAAGTAGTAGAATCTCCTTCATATTCATATACTGTAGAGTTTTTTTGAACTACAATTCTGAAATATGAGAACTTTTTTAAAAGTCCAAACTTCCAAATTGAAGAACCACATTACTTTCCATATAGTTGTTGTTATTTACAAAAATTCAAGAAAGAAGTCAAGTAATTCTTTTTGGGCTCCATTCAAGTCTTGATAGTCAGTTATGCCGTGACTTGATTAGTTGGGTGTTTATCCCATTTTTTTTTGGATACGGAGGGAGGTTTTTTTAATAAGTAGAAAAATCATCCTTCACTATGCCTAGTATTCCATGTGTACTCCAGATTCCTTGGTATAAAATTAAATAAGATATTTTTCGGTCATCTTTATAATAATTTGGTATATTTTGGTGTTTAATTATTTTAAAATAATTAATTATCAAAAATAATTATAAAAGTAATTACATTTAAAAAATAATTACAAAAGTAATTAAATTTCAAAAGTAATTAAAAAAGTAGTTAAATTTCAAAAACAGTTACAAAAGTAACTGAAATCCAAATTTAATTACTTTCTAGAAATAAATAAGTAACTACTAAATTTTTTTACTGGTAATTAAATTTTTTAAAGTATCATTACAAATTTTTTTAACTGATAATTAGGAAGTAATCATTACCAAGTAATGGTATTTAACAGAATCTTAAAGTAGCATTTTATTCATTACTTTACAGATCTGTGAATAATTATATGGTATTACATTGACGTTCAAAGATTTCAAAAATATTGTAAGTAGTTCTTAAAGATTATCTAATGATAATGACTTTGAAGTTTCTTAAACAGTTGTTTATAGTTTTTTCTTTTGCATTTTTTTCCCGTTATTTATTTAAGTTTGACGATAATCTTACCATATTCACTATATGGAAAAAGTTTCAAATAATAGTAATTGTGTATAAATTCCAAGGAAAATTCTATACACAATTACTTTAACTTATTCAATTTTATTATAAAAGTTGTTTTCTAATTTTTTTTTAAAGGTAAAAATACAAAATAGTTACTTGTTATCAACTTTAATTAAATTTAAAACGATTTAGGTTTAATTTGTATAGTTCATCTAATGATTAGAATGTTTTTTTTTTTATTTATTTATTAGAAAGTTTAAACTTTGTGGTTAAATAGAAAGTTAATTAAATGAAATACAATTTGTTTACAATTTAGTTTTCTGGGCGCCACATTGTATTTTGTAGTATGTTAATTGATTCATTTAATCTAAGGTAAAATAAAAATGTTGAAATTGTAATGGTAATTTTTGTTTTTGTATTATTAAATACACAATATTTATATTGTACTACTTTTAATTTAATTTTCAACACGTACATTTTAAAAATAAATTGATATTAAAAAATATATGTAGGAAGATTACATAAGAAAGAGAAGCATTAAATATACATAAAGCCAACTATTACAAATATTAACAAATTAAATAATTGTTTAATTACTGAAGTAAATTAATTAAAATTGTTTAAATTGATTTAAAGAATAAATTCATTTCCAATTGGCTTTATTCAATCAAAATAAACAAACTTTTCAGAAAGATTTTATAAATTAAAATTTAAGAATTTTATTTTATTAAGAGATTTACTTTAATAACTTTTTGCGATTTCGATAGACAGGTAAAATGAAATGAGATTTGAAATTAAAATGATTTATATTTTCGTTTTGAATCGGCAATACTTCCTTATTTTGACATTTTGACGTTTTTTAGTTTTAAATATACAAATATTGTAAAGAGTTAGTGGAGTTAAAATTATTTATTAAAATTAATTCAATACAAAGTGTAAAATGTGTTCAGTGGAATTATTCTTTATTGATTCGAGTGAAGAAGATGAAAGTAGAAATAATAATATTAAAATTATTAGCAAAACTACTCCATTTAGATTTGTATTAATTTTTGTCAATATTATGAGAAGTACCTCTAGCTAAATCTTTATTTTCCTCCATCATATTAAGTAATAACACAAACTGAGGTTTTGAAGTTACTTTTCTAAAATTTTTCCATGTTTTTAATTTTTATTTAAATTAAAAATTAAATTTATAAATTTGATGTAAAATATTTACGTTTTTTTTTCTAAATTAATTTTAGAATTCAAACAAACCAACACAAGCGCCATTTACTACGCATTTAACAATTTCAAAATGAAGAAATTTGTCAGTTTAAATGATTTTATTCATAATATGTGTGAATATAGTTTTATGATTATTTCCATTTTTTATGACTATCGAAATCAAAAAATTGGTTTTTCATTAAAAATGGGAGTGAGATGAGTATCGAAATCAAGGTCATAATCTTAAAATATTTTTGGTTGGCTCTAATAGTGACCATCCAATAGTTTTTGAAAAGTAAGGTGATTTAGACTTGTACAACCCAAAATAAACGTGAAGAAAGGATAAATCTCATTCAAATTTTTATTAATTTAATTTACTTTCTATTTAACCACAAATTTTAAACTTTAAATAAAAAATATTTAAACAAAATTCTAATCAATAGATAAACTCTTATTACTCGAGTACCATTTAATTCAAAAAGTTTTTTTCAAAATAATTTAGAAAAGCCAAATAAATTGTTAAAATTGTCAAAAAGAACAATACATGTCATATAAACAAGAAATATGTCATGGCAAATGTCATGTAAAGTCTCCACAAAAAAAACTGTACTAAAAATTTATTAAACACTCAAAATTGTATGTGAGAAGTCAAAAACTTTAAAATTTACAAATAATTGAATATTTTTTTTAGATCATTTGTATGAATAATTTTTTTTAATTTTTAAAATCACGTTTAAGGATTCATCTTGCTGGTGTATTAAAAGTTTCTCACAGCAATAAATAGCAAATAATGAAATAAAAACAAAGGTTTTTAAAAAAGCACATTTTCAAAATTATATAGTGTTTCAGTATGAGTTTAATTTTAGGAATAATATATACAATGGTGACTAAGTTACTTATTTATAAAAAAGGAAATTTTTAAGCCCTAATAGTTTTTCAATTTTAAGCCCCAAATTTTTACTAGGAAAACTTATGCTTATTCTCGAGGATGTAACTCCACCACCCCCCAAAATTAAGGAATTAAATTGCGACGTTCTTTTAAAATTTGAAATTTTTCTCTGTGCAAAATTTGTAATTTGCCTTCAACCAAACACCAGTACTTTGTGTTTGACATGCAGACTTATATATAGTGCTACTACTCGGTTCAATATTTCGTCTACTGACCAATTTTTTGAGTCGATTATTTTTTACAAAATACGCCCCCATATCTTGAAAACTGGAAAGCTTGGCTTAGCTCCCACATGCAGTGGTATATAGCAGTGTATTAACTTAGGAAACAACCTGTATATGTATCTACATGGAAAAAGGGATTTTAAAATTGAATAACAATTATATATTATAGTTTATTACAGTTACATGCCTTTTACAAAATATGTGGTTAAATAAGTGGAAGTCATTTTTGAAATTTCGTACCCAGCTCTAACGACATTTCGCAATTTGGGATTTTGGAATTTGGAATTAGTTTGTTTTGTGTCATCTGTTAAAGTCTATTAATTCTAAAAATAAAAACATCCGAAATAATAAATTAATATGTTGAAATTGTATAGATAAAAAAAAATTATTTTTAGTTTTTGGATATCAAATATCAAGAATATCAAATATCAAGAGGGTAGCGTTTAAATAAATATTAAATTCCTTTTAAAATAATATTTTCTTAACATAATTCTAAATTTATACTTTTCAGTTCCTCAAATTACGGACAAAAATAATATGTCCCTTCCTAAAGTGGCAATAACATTTTAAACACTTGAATCTGATTTATTTGTTTATATTTTACTTTGGATATTTTGATATTTTTTTCTAAGAATTTTTTGTTTATTTTTATTTTTTATTTTTGGAACTATTCGTGCCAAAATAACACAACCACACCCAAAATTTTAATAAACCGGAAAGGTCCTCATTTAATATCCTTTTGTAGTTCTTGAAAAATAAAGTTTTCTTTAATATATTTGTTCCTATGATTTAGCTATGTATTTTGAAAATATACTTCATGATAATGATTGGTTGAAAAAGGGTGACCATATTATTTGCAATTTATATCTACTTTAAGTTAATATTTAAATGTTATAAATGTGATATATGTATTAAATATAATCTATACTATTGTTATCTAAAGAGTTAAGACTACCGCAATGATATTAACATACCCAAACTTCTTATTCTTCTATGGCGCTACAGTCCGATGTCGAGCATTGGCTTCCTTACCTACACAAATGAAAAGAACTTTTTCGAATGGGAACGGTTAGAGGCTGAAAAGAAAAAGGGATTTTAAAAATACTAAAATAAAATAGCTATAATTTTTAACTTCATTATATTTTATGTTAAAACTCATCCTCTATTTCAAATAATTATATTCTATAATATAATGTTCTGCTTTTCAAGGAAATACATATGGTCACTTTATTAGTTAAACACTATAAAATTTTACAAATTAATACATAAAAAAAAAAAAATTTAATACAAAAGAAAAACTAGATGAAGAAAAGTTAAAAAAAAAATGATCCCCCACAAAGTCAACAACCATACAATAGAGTGTAAATATCCTTTTTATTGTTTTTTATTTTCGTCCTTTTTTTCTCTCATTTTCTGTTTCTTCTTTGTTTTTGCTCTATTTCAGTTTACAGTTTGTTTTTTTATTATTATAAGGAGCTGGATATTAAATTACGCGGATTGTAAAATAATATCACGTTCATATTATAAAGCATAGAAGTAAATTTACAAGAATTGTATACAATGAAATTTTTTTCACTCTTTTACACTTTTTTTTGGGTGGCACTGAATTTGAAAAGGTTGTAATTGCAAATTAATGAGTTTTAATTAAACTGAAGTTAAGTGGAAAATAATTAAAAAAAAAAAAATTTCAAATTAAATTGAGTTAAAATTAAATTAAATAAAGTTAGGTTTAATTGGTTGTGTTAGTTATTGCAAGAATATTGAAAGACTTGATCGATGTACAATGAAATTTAGTAATTGTTATTAATAAAATTTTGAGATAATAATTGTAGTTGCCATGGTTACCACAAAATTTACTTTGTCAACCCTAGGAATAACTGAATATTCTCTAACTTAAAACAAACACAGCTTAAAAATATTTTTAGGAAATGGAGATCATTCTTTATTTTATAAAAGTATGTATATAAATTCGTTAAGCAGAAGTCTTTAAATCCCAAGATTCTAAGGATATGACAAGTTTTTATTAAGAATTCTAACTGTTTATAATATTGCTTACAATTAGTTATTAATGTACCTATTTTGAATTCTCCACAAAATTGCAATATTTTTTTTAAAGCCACTTACAACAACTACACGGTGATATTAAATTTTACATACTGTTTGAATATTTAAGTACAACACATAAAATACAAAGAACCGTATTCACCTGAAGTCGCATATATTTTATTAAACGGAAAACTTTTGACAGAAAACAAACAACATCATAGATTGAAAGGAAGTTACTGATGAGGAGTTTTTATTATATTGTTTGTTGTTATAAAATATCTTTAGCATAACATAATATGAAGAAAAGAGATAGAAATATAAACTATAAATTATATAGGAACTTTCAATTCATTTTATAGAACAAAGCTGTTATAAGTTGTTTTTTTTTTAAACAGTAGTAAATTTATATTATTTGTTAGTAGGTTATCGCCCACCCATCATTATCATCTGTTAACTCGTGTTAAAACCACCATGTAATACAAAAAAAACTCAACTTCATATTATAATTATTATTTATTTACACAGTTACAGTATAAGTGATAAATTTGTGTGTGGGTGAATAGAATGTGCGTTGGGTATAATAGAAAAAATGAATATTCTATTGTATGCATATTTAAAAAGTTTTATTTTAACTGTAAAAGTCCTGCTTTGTAGAACATAAACATTATTTTTTTTTTGACATTTGTTATTTTTTTTTTGAAACATAAAACATGATAGGGATTTAAATACGCAATTTAACGTTCTTTAACAATATTTTGAATTCCGACGTGTATTAAAATCAAATAAATTTCAAAAGATATTGTATAGGAATTCATATGACATAAGTATGTTGTTTTTGTTTTTATGTTGAATATTAAATAAATGTTTACCGTTATTTGTAATGATTATTGTATATGGTGTATTGTCATAAAATTTATAAAAGAAAATAAAATGTTTTGTAGTATATATTAGATTGTTGAATTAATTAGGATTTAAAAACTAAAAATTGTAAAAATATTAAAAAATATTGTTATACGTAGTTTTTTTTATGGGGGCGTCGCATAAAGTCAACGCGCATAAAGTCAAGTGACGCGCATAAAGCCATATTCATAAAACGCGAATATTATATCTATTGTTCGCTTATTTTAGAAAGGAATAATGTAAATTTTGGTTAGAAATGTGTGACATATATAATGTAATACAATTTTAATCTAAATTTTCATTTCAAAAACCTGTCGAATGAAAAATCGACTTATTTATTACAACTAAATGGCTGGGTGGCATAGTGGTTGAGTGCCGAACTTTCATGCGGAAAGGCCCGGGTTCGAATTCTAATGAAAGTGAAAAAACTTTTCTGGTTTTCGACTCGACTCAGCTACCATACGCCATTGGTTTTAAATTAATGGCATAATCAATAATTAATAATTATATTTCTTTAATTAAAAATACATAAATACAATGATGTAAATAAATGCAAAATATATGATTGACAAATAATTTAATTGAATAATATAACTCACAGATATTGAACATCATATAATTCAAATACAAAATATTACAATATAAACAAAAAATAGAATTGTATCTATTGAAAATCGTTTTTCTATGTTATAATATAAGGCCTAGTACTGTCTCATATTTAAATTCTTTTCAGAATTCAATAACACCAATTCTAATAACACAAATTTAATATGACCCCTGTTCCAACATGTATCTATTGTATACAAAGGCTTATTATCCTAACAGTTGAACAGTTAGGGCTTAAAAAAAAAAAAGTGCCTTTGCAAGGTATTGTGAGGTAAAATACAGTATTTTCACTATTTAATACATTATTGAGCATTTGAGTGAAATATACAAGAAAGAAATAAAAAACAAGTAGTTTCCTTTTAGTTTCCAGAATCGAGTACTAGCACTTAAAAAGTCTGTATATCCTGGACGAAATACTGGTATTTGTAAAAAATAAATAATTTTAGTGAAATTAAAAGAAAATTACTCGTTTTTAGCACATTTTCAAAAAATTTTGTAAAAATGTGCCTATATAGCTTCACTCTGTCCGTCCGTCCGTCCGTCCGTCCGTCCCTTTTTACCTACGATTGACAAAAAAATATCAGGAATGGATAGATATTGCAATAAAAATAATTTAATGTTAAAACTTTTTTTTGTAGCCCCCCCCGTTACGGAGCTACAGCCCCACAAAGTTCAAAAAAGCCCCATATTTAAACAGTTGTAATTAGAGTTCTATAAGGTATATCTCCAACCTGAAAACGGTAACAGACAGCTGCTTTTATTAGCTTTACAAGTTTTTAAAAGCCAATTGTATAGGGTTACCATACGGTACTAAAATTTACCGTTATTCAAAACTAAGTTTTACAAAATTTTTGGTCCCTCATAACTTCGGAACGGCTAAATCTAGAAACTTGAAATTTTGGGAGAAGTTAGATCCTTAGAAATAAGTAAGAGTCAGTTAACAAAATTTTTTTGTCACGCCCCCTCTTTAGGAGCTGTAAAGGGTCGAAAATTGAAATTTTGCTAAAAATTTAGCTTTTAAACACCTATAACTTGAATACCTGTCAACATTTTTTTTTATTTGTATACAAAATTGAAAGCTGAAAAACGAAAGTTTCAATTAGTATCAAAGGTTTTTCTTAATTTTGACTTTGTCCGTCCGTCCGTCCGTCCGTCCGTATGTTTACAAAAACTTTACACCGTTTGAAATAGAGTAAAGAAATTTTAACCACGGGTAGATATTACAAAAAAATTAATTTCGTAGAAGAATTTTTTTCTGTAGCCCCACCCGTTACGGAGCTACAGCCCCCCAAAGTTGGAAAAAGCCCTATTTTTAAATTATTATAACAAGAGTTTTGTTAAGTGTATTTTCAATCTGAAAAAGGCAAAAGATAGCTGGTTTTATAAGCTTCACAAAAATATAAGGCTAAAATGTATAGGGTTACCATACGGTACTAAAATTTACCATTAAGCTAAACTCAACTTTTGCAAAATTTTTGGCCCCATATATCTTCTAAACGGTTCAACCTAGGCTTTTGATATTTTGGGAGAAGTTAGCTCCTCCAAAATTAATAGGAGTCGGTTAACAAAATTTTTTTGTCACGCCCCCTGTTTAGGAGCTATAAGGGCTCGAAAATTGAAATTTCGCTATTTTCAACCACCTGTAACTTTAACACCTGTTCAAATTTTTTTTTACAAATATGCAAAATTTACAGCTGCAGCATTATATTTCAACATACGTTAAAGGTTTTTCTTAAATTTGAAAGGGTCTCTTTAAATTGAAGAAATTGTTTCTTAGTATTAACCATTTTTGGTTTGATAATAATATTCTATAGGTAAAATTCCAAAATTTGTTGGAGTTCCAAATTGATTTCCTAGAACCGGAAAAAAATGGAAGGGTGAACACAGGAGGGGGGTGAGCAGATCCATCATAAGTTTGCTAAGCAAAAATTTGGGAACCTTCCCCATTGGAGGGCTACTAGTTCTTCAAAATTAAAACTTTTATGTTCTTATAAAACAGTAACTTATTCACCAGTGTAAGTTTTTCCAAAATTAAACTTTAATATTGAAGCTCCAACATTATATTTTGCACTTATTAACAGGTTTTCTTGAATGCATTGGGGTTGTATTCTAAGTATTTCACTATTAGTCATATAATTAATTATTAATGAAATAACAAAATTATAATATTATCATAATATATATTTTTATAAAAATAAATGATAAAATACTCAGTAAGAAACCGTATATAATTTTGAAAATGTGCTTTTTAAAAACCCTTGGTTTTTTTCCCTCACTTGTTTATTTCTTTTATATTATTTTAAATTTTTTTTTAAATTAAATCAGTTAACGCACGTTTTAACGATTAATGAAAAAAAAACACTAATTGTTTTTTGAAATTTTTAATTAAATATTTTGAGTACAAACATTTTTATTAAAACAATTTTATTTATGTTAATAATAAAAATTAATGATTTCATTACATTAACATAATTAAGTTGAATATTTAATATATTATTGAAGCGTTTGAGTGAAATGTATATAAACAAAATAAAAAATGAGCAGTTTCCTTTTGAGTTCACTTTGATGATTGAATTGTATTCACAACCAAGTTGTCATGGAATACGGTTTATTTATTATATAAAATCCTCTTGACTGGTCATTTGTTCTTTTCAGATCTCCTGCCCCTAAAATTTATTTTATATTATAATAAAAATTATATTTTTAATTAACTATGATCTGATCGAGATTTGATTCCGAGACCCTTCGAATTGAAAGGACGACGTCCTAATCACTACGCCATCAATCGAATTGATTTGAGTACCGTCTTTATACCCGTATGACTATATAGTCCGAGGGTATAATAAATTTGCCATTACGTTTGTAACGCAGAGAAGTAGGGGGGTAGATATAGACTCAAGTGTATGGATCGGATCAGAATCGAAAAATAAATCAATTTAGCTATGTATGTCCGTCCGTCCGTCCGTCCGTCATCACGATAACTCAAAAAGTAAAGGAGCTAGGATTATGAAATTTTCACAAATTCGTTTTTATGCAAAAAACGGAATCGCTATTTAAATTCAGCCATTTTGGTCCACTGGTTCGAGTACCTGCCATACAACTTCTAATTTTATATGAGAATTACTCTATACCTATGGAAGCTGCGTGTCTGAAATTTTGCCAAAAGTAGTTTAGTATAATGGCCAAAGTTACTGCAAAATTTGGTTGGTCTACTGCAGAGGGTTCGAGTAGCTGCCATACAACTCATTCTTTTATATGAGCTTTACACTACACCTGATGAAGCTGGGTGTCTGAAATTTTGCAAAAAATAGTTTAGTGTAATGGCCAAAGTTACTGCAAAATTTAGTTGGTCTACTGCTGAGGGTTCGAGTAGCTGCCATACAACTCCTTCTTTTATATGAGGATTACACTACACCAAATGAAGCTGGGTGTCTGAAATTTTGCCAAAAATAGTTTGGTGTAATGGCCAAAGTTACTGCAAAATTTTGTTGGTCTACTGCAAAGGGTTCGAGTAGCTGCCATACAACTCCTTCTTTTATATGAGCATTACTCTACACCTAATAAAGCTGAATGTTTGAAATTATATAATGTATATGTTACGGTCATACGGGTATCCCAGAGTTGACACAGTATACTCTACTACACTCTTCCTCGTTTTCAAATGAATTCATTTTGAATTTTTATATAAGATTGTTGCTACCCAAAAAAGTTGTTACTAAAATAAATAATGCTTACTTTCATTTATTGTTTGAATTACTAACTTAATTATTTATTTATTTACCTTTGGGATATAGGTGAAAATGTCATCCAAATATTGTTCTCTGTAATTTATTAAAGAAATGGTTATAATTTATTTTGTATTTTTCTGAATAAATTTAACAAGTGTTTTTTTTATTCCATTGTTTGTTTAACCGTAAATATAGTGTTGCAAAAAAAAATATTACAGTTAATAAAAATAAAAATTATAATATACAACTTTTTTATAACAACAACTCTATACATTTACCTTGGCTTATCCGATAAATCTTACAAAAACTTGAAAGTTATTAAGGGAAAAATTATACAAAACTAGTTTAACAGTTTTTCTACACCTGCACGTAAGTACCCCTCAAATACATCTTTAAAAGAAAATTGAAACATTTGAATGTAAAAACAACTGCTATAGCAGTCAATTAATAAAAAGTCTTTTGAAAGTTTATACGATAGTTTTTTATATGAATTGTTAAGGCTTTATTTAAGTTTTGTATTTTGTTTTAATTTAAAGACTTTATAGTTATAAGTACTTTTAATCTAATCTAAAGATTAAGTTGTTTTTGTGCATATAATTAAAGTTAAAATTTTGCAAATAATTTATTGTGTTCATTACTGTGGAATTGGAGAATAATTTTTTTTATAATATCTCAAATCGTTGGATTCCATTATTTTAGACATAATCAATCATTACTCATGAAATTATTACTTATTAAATAACTTTTGGTCTAATATCTTTTAGGTGTAGGTTTTATGGTGAGAAAACTTAAAAAGTTTTGCTTTGTTTTATGTTATAGCAATTTTGTATGCACTCTTCCCTTCCGTCTGTCCATTAGGATGTTTGCAAAACGGCTACACCATTTTATGTAAAGAAATAAAATTCAATTAGGGAGTTCTATTTTCTATGTCAACACTCTTGTTTCGGAACTTCAGTCTCCAAAGTTCGGAGAAGTTCTATATTCGAATATAATACAAGTTTCATGAAGTCTACATTAAATCGGGAGCATAAAATGAAATTAGCTTAATTAGTTTATATAAAATAAATATATAGTGTTGCCAGACAATATTTTAATTTATTGATATGCGAAACTTTATTTTTGCAAAATATTTGATCCTTTTTATCTGCCAAATCGTTCAATTTATAAACTTGAAATTTTAGGAGGATTTTAATCTTAAGAATTGAGTATAGGTAATTAAGGAAAAAGTTGTTTTATGTGGAAGCTGCAATAGGTCAATAACTTTGGAACAAAGAGGTAGGGTACTGGACATATAATAATCTTACTAGTAGAATCAGTATTGATCATTACCCCATGCTAATTACTAAATGAGACAGTACTAGGCTTTGTAAGTTGTAGAAAGTCATATTATCTAATTGATTAAATTCTATATTTTAAAGTGCTTAATGATATTTTATTTATATATGTATGTTAAAAGTTATATTGCGATAGGTTTCGATTTAGATTCAGTAGTGATATATTTAAATTAAAGTGTTTGTTTCTATTTTTGTATTTGATTGCATAATATTTTTAAGAATAAATATTGCAAGAAGAAAGATGCTAGATACCTTATAATTTCTAAAAAAAGGTTAATTAAAATCTAAACTCAAATTTAAAATTTATAAAATCAAATCCTTCAATAAAATTAAATGTTTAAAATATTTAAATGAGAAGCACATCGTTGCCATCAATATTTTACTTTATCTATACAGCACATTTTTACTATCTTCTATTACATCGTCTTCGTTTTGTACAGATTTATGTAACCCAAAATTATTCAAATAATAAAACGACCCTTTTACTTTAATTGATAAAATTATTAGATGTTTTCTTATTTAATATTTTTGCTTTAAATTAAATTTCAAATTGAATTACTTATTCATTTTAAAGACCTTTTGTAGTAAAAGTCTAGAATAATTGTTTAATATATAACCATATAATTTTCAGAATTTAAAAAAATTGAATAATTTTAAGTAAGAACACTTTTTCTTATTTTGGAATAGATTAACCATAAGTTTGGTGAAAATAATTTGAAAAATATGATGTAAAAGTTGAATGATCCCTAAAACTATGCAATTATTTTATAAAGTTTTAATCATATGAGTCTCCGCGGTAACTTGATTAATAGTATGGATAAGATGATTAGACCTAAAAATATGCAATTTTTTTTATAAAAGTTTAATACTTCTAAGTTTTAATCACATGGACCTCCGTGATAACGTAGATAATAGTATGAATAAGAGGATTAGACCTAAAAATATGCAATTTTGTTATCAAATTTTAATACTTTTAAATTTTAATACACGAGCCTCCGCGGTGACATAGTTAAAAGCATGCATCAGATGATAAGACCTAAAAATATGCAATTTTTTATAAAGATTTAATACTTTTAGGTATTAATCACATGGGCCTCAGGAGTAACGTAAATAATAGCATGCATAAAACGGAAAGACCTTAAAATATGCAATTCTTTTAAAAATTTAACATCTTTAAGTTTACCCATTTGATTAAATACATTATTAATATAAAATACATAATTTAAATAAAATAAATTGCGTTACTTATAGCTTAATAAAAGTATCAAACTTACAAGGCCTTAGTAGCTAATGATTTTAGAAATATTGCAAAATCCTATTTGAAATTGTAATAGTTTACATAAATTAAATAAAAATAATTAAATATTAATAAAAAACTAGATTCTCTACTAAAATCTGGGGTATTCAGAGTTCTAGAGTTTGGTAAAGTCTTAAGTTCCTCAAAAGAAAGAGGTTGCTGAAGAGGAACAAAAAGGACTGCGTTTTACAATTAAAATAATTACGGTAGTCAAAACCTTAATAATCCGAAAAAAGTTAGATTCATTAAGTGCTTTTTTAGTAGTTTTGAAGTAGAGAAACGGATGAACTGTAAACGTCAGATTGTATACATGACCTTTAAAATATATGGCTGTGCCAAAGAATACTAATAATATTCTTCAGGGTTTCCAATGCCGAAGAATTTGAAGGAACGGTTATTAATAATTAAAAATTAACACCCAAATAAAGGTATGCCTTAAGAATGAAACAAAGACAAATAATATTTTAAAATCAACATCCCTTCATTAATTTATATCTCCCTTATTAGCATAAACAAAACCTTAATTTTAAAGAGTGTGAATGACATTTAATTTATTTCAGCTTTCGTGTCAGTTTTAATTTTAAAAAATTGATATTTTTTTTTTAAATAAAAAAGAGAATTTTTAGTACAAAATAAAATTATAAAAAACAAAAAAGCAATTGTTACATTATATAATTGACATGCCATTGAACTTATCATTGTTATTCTAATTTTAATGGAATTCAAATAAAAGAAATTTGCATACCATAAAACAAGCTGGGGTAAATGAAAAAGATTTGTTTTATTTAAGAGTATCACATTTAAATTTTGGTTTAAGATTTTTGTTTATTTATCTTTATTCTTATTTTTGGGGTTCCTTAGATTTATAATAATTTCTAAGAGCACAGACTTTTAATGTCACTCCTTTTATTTTTGTTGTTGTAGTTTTTTTTTTTGTAACAAATCTAAGATTTATTAAGAAATTTTATTACATTTTGGATAGTATAGTTTGGTTGGTTTGTTAGTATCTTAAGATAATAAAATTAAAATATTTCGAAATGAAATTTATAGACTTTGAAATAAATTTTATATCGTATGAATCAGTGAAGATATTTTGACTAGAAACGCTCTTTTAAATTGCAATAAAATTTTGTATTATAAATCACATATGTTAAAGTAATAAAAAAAAAATGTTAAGGTTCGCTTTTAATTTTGATAAGAGGAATGTGTTGATACTTTATTTTATTGGCTTATTGCCATTTTAATTTCTTATGAGGATTTAAATTAGTTTATTTTGTGATAAAAGGCAATATTTATTAGAATTATATTGTTGAACATTGGTCTAAAAAAATTTGAAAGGAGTTGCCAGTTTAAATGAAGAGTATGAGGGCTAGAATCTTTGTATGAAATATTTATTAGAGTTGAATGTGTTGTTGCCTACAATATGTATGGATTTTATTTGATTTAATTTTTTTTAGTTTATTTGATTAGTTTGCCTACAGAAAGTATTTTAAGTTTAAGACCAAGTTTTGTATTTACATACTTTTTTGGGTTTCAACATTTGTATATTTTTATACCCGTGCTTAAAAATAAAGTCACGGGTATAACAAAATTGCTGCTCCGTTTGTAACGCATCGATCTACATATATAATAGGGCAAGTATTTTTATTAAGTTTCAAAATGTTAATGTTTCATGTAAGTCTTAGCTGTTTATTTAGCTGTCATATAAGTTTAAGAACCTTGCTTACACAACTTCAGACAAGTAAAGTAATATGATGGCAAGCTCGTTTGCACAATTTTGAGTTTTTAAAAGTTAGTGTCAAAATTTCCTCTTGGCCAAACTTATTGTAGCTGCAATAAAGACTGTTTTAACTAGAGTATATATCTTTGCAACTAATAAGACTAGTTGGTTGAAAATTAAAATTGCCATAAATTTTTCGAAATTTTGATGTACTTAGACGCCATTTTTGCGAGGCTGCCATGCAAAGTTGACAAATCTATAACTGTTAATCTAATTGAAATAACTGGGAAAATACGAGGTTAAAATTAGAAAAGGGCAAGTTAAGTAACAGGATAAGTGCGTTAGCAAAGTCACATTTCTCGAATCAACTTTTAGGATGGGTCAAACTTTTTTTATTTTAAACATATTTTTTTTTTATTTCGTTTGTTTGGTTTTTTAAAAAAAAATTCTGGGGAAGAGTTGCTCAAATTTTCATTTATTATTTGTTTAATTGTTAATAGTTTAATTTCTTTTAAATATCATAGAGGGTACGCACGGGTATCTAAAAGTTTAGTAACTATAACTACACGTTTTTAATACGAATTTATATTTCCCTAGTTACTTTTGATAAGTTTAAAACTCCGATTGATAACTATTGCATTTTGATTTTATTCTAGCTGATTCTGGAGTTGGATTATCTAATTTTGAAAATTTATAAATAAATAAGTAGAGCTATAAATACAAAAAGCGGTGGTTTTTATAATTTGACTTAAAAGGCAAAATCTGATTAAATACAGTTTAGATTTTGTATCATTTTATCTTCTTGAGTTCTTTCATTCAATACATATTATCTTGTTCCTGTATAATAATATATGTATAGATTATAAAAGCATTATTCATTTTGTTCCTGCTAATTTGCCAACCAAGTATATACATCCTAATTTTATGACCTTTTCAACCTTATTTTGCCTCTTAATCTTGAAATTTATTATATAAAATTTCTTCAGCAAACAGTCCTTTTCTTCCTAAAAAAGGAAAAACGGAAAAAAAAAGAAGAATAATAATAAAAACCATTCCGATCAAGACCTTACTTGCTTCCTTTCAAAAAAATCCTATACAAATTTTATTTTTAAAATAATATTTTTCCATTATCATAAGATACGCCCAGTACATTAAAATGCAATTGTTATATAGTTTCCAAGTGGATACAAAAAACCTAAAAACCCAAAAAAAAAACTGTTATTGTGGGTTGTAAAAAACATTGCCTTGATTTTTCTTGTTTTATTTCCCAAAAAAAAAAAAAACAAAAAAATACCTTTAAATAAAACTTTGAAAAAAAAAAGAAGGTAAATTAATAAACAACAGGTGTCAAAATTAAAAAAAAACAAAAATAAAATAAAAGAATGAAAAAAATATAAATTGCTTGTAGGCACGTTAAAATTACCATAACAAAATGGTTTTTATATTGAATATAGTAAAACTCACGCAAACTATATCCAATTTCAAGCTAACATAGACCAGATGGTGATGAATTAGTTAGAGTGTTAACAAATAGTTAATTGTCTGTTCTATATTTACTATATTATTTCTTTTGTTTATTTATTTGGTTTTTTTGATAAAATTTTATTTACTTTAGGCTGTGATTTTTCATGATAAAATTTTTAATATATTATATATACTTTATCGTATATAGTACTTTTCTATATAGTAAATAAATAATTAAAATAATATTTTAGTTTCTTTTATAGTCGATCTCTTACAATGAAATTATTCTAGTAAGTCTCTTTTTTCCGAAAATTAAAATTATGCAATAGAATATAATAATCCGAAAACTCTGAAACTTTTAGTAACGGAGTACCTGTCCGACTAATGATTAATCTGTATACCATAGTGTATCACTAATGTTTTTGTCCAAGTCTATTTAGACTAGGCTCCTGTTTCTTTAATCAATATATTCACAAAGCCGTTGATTATTCAACTGTAGCTATTGGGATTGAGATTATGAATACACAAATGTTAGTTTTGTACACCATCTAGTATCGATACATTATTCTATGAAATTTTACTTTATATTTCAATATAATTATACAATTTTACGATATTTTTATATTAGTTATGATCTCACCGGGGTTTGAACCTGAGAAGTTCCACATGAAAAGTGTCTTGCTTACTACTACGCAAATGTTTAGATGTATCATACAAACTGTTTATGTAATTTGTGAGTTATAAAGTCTGAACTAAATTTTCTAGTAAATTATTTTTATTAAATCGAATCTAAACATATCGACTTCTAAAAGTGCAACTAATTTCATTACTCTCTGTATTAATCAAATTCTTAAGTACAATATTAAGTATAACGGAAAATATTCATAATCCCTGTTATTGGAATGAAATATCAAAATATTATTGATATGTCAATTGAAAATGTCAGTGGAATGAATTTACAATTGAAACGTCATATAGAAAAGAGTGGAAGGGTTGTAAAATAATTTTTTTAAAGATTAAAACATCAGTTTGTTCATCTCCAGCGAAGGTTCGTCAAATTTTAGGGACAAACTACTTACAAATAAGATAATATTAAGAATAGAAATTAATATTGTATGACAGAAATATTTTTGAAAATTTAATATTATTAACTTTATTTCACCATAATAACCGCTTGTCAAACTATACCGTTATTTAATTTTGAGAAAAGATAAAAACATGATATAACTAATTTAATCAAACTCGAGACTGTCTGGAAAACTTTTTTCACTCTAATTCATTGCAAATTTTATTAGCTATTTTGTTCAATTTACCTGTTTGTTTTTTATTGATTTTGTTTTATTTTATTTTTTGTTTCTATCTGCCTTAATTTTTAATATTTTTGAAATCCCACTTATTTAGTTTGACATGAACGTAACAATATACATATAGCTGTTCATTGTTTTATCACTCTCAAAAAAAATCAACTTGAAAACTTAAATAAATAAAAAGTAAATTACAATATAATAGTTTAGAGTATGACAGGTCTGTTATATTATTGTTGATTTGTTTTATTTGATATAATTTGATTTTAGTAGTATTTGATTTTTGATTAAGGTTTTGATTAGGGACTATTTTTATTTTTTTTCTTAATTTTATACTGAATTTTGAAACAAAAAAAAAATGTAGTAATTGTACTATATAATACAGAAGATAGAATATTAGATTCGGTAATATTTGAATTATTTTATCAGTTTAAGTTTTGCTAAAGGTTATTGCTTCTTAATTAAAACAACTAATATTTTGATATAAATATGTTTACATTAATTTAGATGGTATTAGACTATTCTATAATAATAAATTTCACATTATACAGCCACGTTACCCTAGGGGAATTTATATTTAAGTTTTTATTTGATCGACTCAAAAGTCAACTTAAAATAATAACATTTACTATAAAAGCTTTAAAATGACATTTGAGATACTGAAGGAAATGGCGTTGGCAGTTATCTGAGAAAAATTACAGAAATCAAATGAAATTAACCGTTCAAGATTTTTGAATTTTAATTTTAAATTAAACAAGCAATTAAAGAAAACGGTTTTTAAGGGTTTTTTAAAAAATAAAATTTTTAAAATTAAATAATGTTTTATCATAAGTTTGAATGGAGTATATTGAAATTTTTTTTTATTTATTTATTTCTGAACAATCCGCTACCACATACAAAGTGTTAAGTGAGTGGTTCAGCCTTTTCTTTTCAGATGTGTTAGGTCTATATTTTATATATATGATATAAACTATGATATATATAATACATTAAAGTTGACGAGACCTTGCCAACATGTGAAATAAATATTTCACATCTTGAATTATTATATATGAAATTAATCATGATTAAATAACAGAATAGAAATAGAGTCAAACCAAATCGAAATTCGAAAATAAGGTGAAAGAAATTACGTGAACCATAAAAAAAAAATAAAACTATTTTATTGCATAATGTAGCCAATACACGATGGACTAGGTTTTCAATTTGGTACACATATTTGAGTAATTGAATAGTGTCTGGTATGACCATTTTAAAGTTTGAAAAGTTGGTTGAAAGAAAATCAAAAAATATTGATTTTTGTGGGTGATGTCTTTGGTTTGCATTTTGTGGTGTATCATTTATGGGCAAGTTAACAACTTAAATTTTATTTCATTTTTAAGTAATTACTATTTTATAAGTAGCAGTGTTTTCAAACCGATAAAAAATTTCAAATAACTAAATAACAATTACTCCACAAAATGGATAGAACTTGGGTACGAAATAGATAATATTGCATATTGAAAATATAGCTGAAATTTCAAAATTAATAAAAGGTAGTTATATGTATTCGAAAATAAATTTTTAAAAACCTGAATTTAAGCAATATTCATAATATAAGACCTTTGAAAACAATATTTATACAACAACCATTTTAAATATTTGTCAAAGTATTAAAAAAATATCTAAAGTACAGAATTACCTAATTCTAGAAGAAATAAAATACCTTAGGAATCAAATCTAATAATTTTACTAATTTCCCGATAAATATTTAAAATCTTCATAATATAAATTACGTAAATCTTTCAAGAATTAAAACTTAAATTATCGATTCACATTAAAATCACAGACTCTCTATTAAAACTACTTCTACTTAATTAAAAAAAAAAAACCAAAATCAAATAATTCAATCTAATTAAAATCAATCAAAAAAAGATTATTATAATAAATTATGGTCACTTTATTACATCATTTCCTCCTTAAAAAAATTTTTTTAAAAGAAATTTCATAAAAATTGTATAAAAACTTTAGCCAGTAAAAAGTTTTCAATATTTTAAAGTACAAAATAAAAAAATATAAAATTCAAGTAAATTTTTTTATACAATATCACGTACCTACATACATATTTTCTAAATAATTTTTTATTTCGTTTTTTTAAGAAATCAGGTTCTGTTCAACAGGTTGTATAACAATGCTGTAAAAAAACCAAGAGAATTTTAAACTAATTGTAAGTTATTTTGTTGCACCAGTCATCTGCAGCAAAATTCTTAATAATGATTCTCTGTTGCACAAAAAAATAAACTGGAGGAATGCTTTTTTTTTTTTAAGGAAATCAAGTGATAAAATCTGATATTAAGTTTAATAGAAGTTCTTTGACATGCACCAGAAAACATCATCTGACCCCAATACAACTAACTAATATAAAAAATCTTTAAAAGAAACCAATATGACCACCGAATGCATTTTTCTTATATTTTATCAAATTTAAATCATGGACATTTTACTGCAGTGGAAAAAAAAAAATGCACAAACTAGCACTATTTTCTAATACAATTCAAGGTATATAATATAATAATGGAATAAATTTTAAATTGTAACTTTCTTGCAACCACCATCATCATCATCATTTGAGTTTAAGAAAAAAATCTTCAATTATATTTTATTTTCTAAGAAAAAAATATTTTCTTGTCCTTGAATTCCTCAACTCAATTCTCGGATATACTGATGGTTTTTTTTTTTGTTTCTGCTGTACTTAAAGAACTTTTTTTTTGTATTTTAGATTTTGTGGTAATCGGAAAGCCAAAGTAAATGGATGTTAGAAAACTATTTTATATTCTATTTCAAATCGTTTTCGTAATTTCGTATTATTAAAAGTACATTATACATTATTCTACAGTTGTTACAGTTCCTTTTAACCAATTCGAAATTATTGGTTGTGAACCTTAAATAAGTTTTTCTTATCTTAAAGATATTTAGAACATGGAAGTGTTGTTATTTCAGTTTTTCTGATTTAAAAAAAAAAATTTTAAAATAAAGTTCAGTATTTTAGAAAAATATCGATTAGGAATAAGTTTAAGGTATTGAGTTATAAGTTTTTTTTTATCAGGGCAGATTATGGTTTGCTCAATTAGTTTATGTGTATAGTATATAGTATGTGCTTCATCTCATTGGAGCTTAGAGGATATTCAATTGTAAATTCTATTCCCAAATTCATTTTTCAGGGAGAAGCTTTGCAGCACTCAACAGATTTAAATATTTTGGGCATCGAGTTAAACCAGAAATTGACTTTGTTAAATCACTTTTTGGATATAGCTAAAGATGTTTGGGTTTCATGTATCGCTGTAAAACTTACTTTTCTTCATTTGATCTCCTCAATATCTTATAAAACATATATTAGACCAAAAATGGAGTATAATGCACATATTTGGGCTGGTGCACCCGAAGCGGCGCGGGGATATTTCGATAAAGTGCAAAACAGAACTATTCATCTTAAAAATGATCCCAGTGTTAACCCAACACTCACTCCACTTAGCCATCGGTGTACAGTCTGGTCACTTAACACTGTTTTATAGATACCTAGTGGGGACGAACGAAATAAAACAATGCCTCTACTCAAAGTTTTCCAACGTAAAACAAGGAGTGCAACAGTTGCTCATTGGGAAATTCGTTTGTTATGCGTATGTCGAGATTATGGAATCACATTCCGTCCAATGTGTTTCCTAAAGTTGGTAATTTGTATGTGTACGATTTGATTAAATTTAAGAAGAATATTAACATCTTTCTTCTCAATATCCCTCCTCCATAATCCTAAATTCTCAACAATCCTAAAATCCTTTCATATTCCCATCCCTGTAACCAAACTGTACATTTGTATCACAGGTTCCTTCATAAAAAACACTACCCAATGAAATACCGCGCAGTTTCAATGAGTGGCTTTCAAGCGTTCCATTTCCTCGCAAAAAAAAAAAAAATGTAACTCATGCTGTAGTTTGCTTCGCATTTTGGAAATCAAAATTATAGCTAACACGGCTAGTATTGGTTGGTGTAAATAAAAATAGTATCGAGTTTTTACTCAGCTTTTTTGAGAGAATACTCAGTTTTTAGTGAATTAAGAAAAGACGATAAATCTGTCGATACACTCCACTCTTAATTTTTTAACATTTAAGACATTTAAAATAGCTTTTTTTTACCATTTAAGAGAACTCTTCATTTTGGTGTAAAATGAAAAGATGGTTAATTTTTGGCACTTTTAATACTTCATTTTGGTGTAAAATGAAAAGATAGTTGATTGAGTAAACACTCATTAATAATTGAGATTGCTTATTAACTCACTCATTTGATATTGAAACTGTAAAGTTGTAATTAAAATTTATAGATTTAATTATAAAAAGTAAAAAAAAATTTGACATTTCCAAACCGTAATACTTATGAAAAATAGGTTGGTACTTTGAGTAAAATCTTTATTTACACCAAATGGAGTGTTCAATCTAACCGATTTACACTACTCAAAAATATTCCCTCTAAGTGTTCTTTTAATTCTTAATCACACCACACATAGGTAGGGTTTAAACAATTAAGGACATTTTTAACTAATATCAAAATTGTAATTAAGCACTTTTAATACTTCATGTACATTTTCGTACATTTTTGTTTTTTCAATTGCTTTCAGTGTCCGAAATCATAATAAAAAACATTTAAGAAAAATAAAAATATTTATTGAATAAACTTTACAATTACATTATGTTTATGTTTTCATTTCTATATTCTGGTTTCATTTCATGAATGTAACCAATAAATAATGACAGGTTACGTGTTAGCTGCCATTACTGCCCATTGTTTACACCATGATATAAACTTTAACAAATAATAATCCATGTTGAAGATGTTGAAATAAATATACTGATTATACGATCACGTTATGTCTGATGTTATAAAGCTGCTATACTGACGTAGACAAACCTCATACCTATTATTTGCAATCTTTATATGTATTGTAAGAATAATTTAATTATAGTTTTTTTTTTTTCAATAGGTATTTAACAAAATGGATGGAAATATTTCGATATCTTAACGAAATTTTTGTAATAAATAGTTAATTTTACAATATTTTTAATTTTTAGTGAAAAATGTCAGACTTTAGTATTCGACTTTAAAATAAATTTTTAGAATAATAAAGAAGTTGATTTTATTATGTAAAGGTTCCAGCTTAATTGGATTGCAATCTTTTGAAGTCAGTTAAATTATTTCCTTCTTATGAAGGCAATTAAATTAATTCCTATCTGAGTTAGGTTTCCATCACTAGATTTGTGATCTTTTTTTTTTTGGTAGAAGAAATCCTCGAACGCCTTCTCAAGAACAACTTATGCGATGTAAGCTGTATGAAGAACAGATTTTACGTAGACTATAATGTACTAGTCTGTAAGACTTGCAATTAGTTTACTTTTGGCTCTATACTTTCAGAGTTATCTTTGATCTAACAAAACTCCATTATTATACTTGAGAGATAAAAGATATTTACCTAACACAGTTCAACTGGTTTCGTTTGTTTGTAGACGTCTAACAAAGTTTTGATTGTCAACTAGTCGATATTTTGAAGATGATGGCGTGAATATGTTGAAGTTTGATAACGTGCAGCTGTGATATTTATTTCGTTCGTTATAAATATCAGTGTTGTGCACATATCAAAGGCCACTGGGATAATGTTACAGAATATTTTATTGTGGAACAATTTAACTGTTTGAATATTAAGATGCTTAGCACAAACCCATATTTAAATAGCTTATGCACAGACTGGCTTTAATATAAAATATAAAATAAATATTTCAAATCTAATAATTGGATATATGAAAAGAATCATGATTAAAGAATAGAATAGAAATAGACTCAAACAAAATCGAAATTCGAAAATAAGACGAAAGAAATTACGTGAACAATAAAAAAAAACTATTTCATTGCACAATGTCCATAGACGATAAACTAGGTTTTGGAATGTTAGGAGTTAACTATATACTACGCCTAGGTTATTTCGAAAATAAAGCTTATTATAACTCCAAAAACTGAATTAACACAAGGTTTTAAAAAAACTATTGATAATAGACCGTTCATATAATAAGGAAGGACGCAAGGAAATAAAAAGAATAACCTTGTAAGTATTAATTGAAAGAATTTGTAAAATCGGTTACTTCAATGACGATAAAACATATTTTTATACATGTAACCCATTGAATTCATTTTTAATTACAAACTTTAGCTGTACGGATCTATTGCAATTTCGTGATTCTTTTAAATGAACATAGATCACGTTTTCTGAAAATAAAAAATAAAATAAAATAAAAATAGAAAAAATGTAGGTGAAATAATGGTTATACTATGAGATTGACCAGTTGTTTTGGTTCAATCGTTAAAATTAATTGAGTTTTCTAAGTTCATCCGGTCACAAATAAAATGAAATTGGAAAATTGAATTCATGATATCCTGTTTTTTATTTTTGTTTTTTTTTGTTTTTGGAGGGCTTTCAAATTGCTTTACAAAAATTGGAACATTTGAAAGTTAATGCAATGACAGTGTGTGTGTATGGTAATTAAAAGGAATCTGAATGGAGTCACCAATAAAAATGTTAATATAAATTAATTAATTTATTAGACCATAAATAGTGACACAAAAGAGCTCTTTTTTAAAAATTGTCACTAACAATTTACTAAAATTTACTGAGTGGTGCTGATCCAAAAATATTTTCCTACTTTTTACCAAATTTATTATTAAACGACCTTTGGTTATTCAGAGCAACACATTGATGCTACAAGGTACTAATTAAAAGGAAATTACCTGTGTGAAATTGTTTCAATTTCATTCTGATTCAAAAATATTTCATTAAAATTAAATAAGAATTATAAAATAGTGCCAATTAGTAGGAATACTGTTTATTGAATACAGCATCACTCAATATTTTATAGTGTTATACCACTTAAAAGTGACAGCCTTTTAATTTTTTTTAAGTCAATTAATGTGGGATTGCAACAGACAGCTGTTTGGTTGAATAATTTAGTAAATTAATACGGAATTTGTACGTGTATAGATTTTTATAAAACAATTACATATCAATCTTCTAATTGAATTGATTTAAAAGTTCAAAATTAAAATGTTTTATTGTAGAAGAATACAAATGAGAGATAATTATTTATTATATTTGATATATGGTTTAAGATTTAAGATGAAGCTAATCAATAATCACTGATTTTTTTTAAAACTGTTAAAAATAAGGTTTCCTAGGTAACGAATGAACGGGTTTTTAGTAAATTAATAAAGGCGCAATTGTAGATTTAGATGGCATAATTTAATTAATATACTTGTATGTAGCTTTTTATTTGATTGAAAGTTATTGAAAGCTATTAATCTGAACTTTACCGTACTATATTAGATGACAAAACTTATCTTTATAATAAGAACCCTACCAGCAAACCTGGAATCATAATTTGAAGCAAAAGTTGTAAGGCTCCCCAATGCTTACTTTTCAAAAAGGTAATTTTTTTTAAAATTTTCTTGGCACCTATAAGATCTTAGAACCCAACTTTGCTTTTTAAATTATGCGCCTTTACTAAAAGGGGAAGAGCTCCCCAAATTCATTCCAATTATATTCAACTTTTGAACATTGGACACATATACAAAATTTCCTTACTACTAATAAAAATAATGTCCATATTATATATGTGGTTGATGTTCCTTTACCATATCTTTCTTGTGTCACAAAAACCATTTAAATCGGTCTAACAGTTTTCTCAGAAATCTATCTTTAACAAAATTTCAGATTTCTAGGTTAAGTGGTTTAACCGCTACTGTGCTTACAGGGAAACATCCAATCCAACAGACTTACAAAAAAATGTATGAGCCTTATGTTTGTGAATTTTGTCACTGTAAAGAAGGGGTAGTAGATATAACCTCAAGTATTAAGATTAGTTTAGCTACAAATGTTCATACTTCATCTGCCCGTCCGATAACTTAGAAAAAGTAGTTCAGTTTTATGAATAACTTATTTACAAAATGCGGCTCGTCCAGAGGAAAATTAATAATTTTTAAAAATATTAAAAATTGCTTAGTTTGAACTGGATGATACTGTGCCTATATAAGGATTACAGTTCACTCAACTCTTTTATTTGATTTTCATTATTTTTAAATAAATTTTTTAATATGTGAACTTTTCATTTTCTCCATTCACAATCTAAATTTAAAAAATCTTACTATTCAAAGTCTGTGTCTCAGAAATTACCAGTGTTCCTTCTTTTGTCATAGGACGATTATGACATTTCTTAAACATTTATATATATAGATTTTTTATATCATTATAAATACAAATCTATTAAATTAAATTTGTTCAAAACATATGACAATTATTACAAAACATATTATTAGTGAATGATTTTTAATATTATATTTATTTATTTATTTATTTATGAACTGTCCCTTACCACATCCAATATGATAAGTGAGTGATTCAGCCTTTCCTTTTTAGGTGTGGTAGGTACATTTGTTATACTTTTTATTGGAATTATGTCCAAAGTTATACATATGATTATAAATTCTAAAATTCTATTACTACGTTTTGAGTAGAAAATCTCAATTCTTGTTGAATAGATGACATAAAAAGATTATATAAGAATAAATTGAATTTTAAGAAAAGACATTTAACAATATCTTTGTAAAAATGAAATGATGAAAAGGATCTGAATTCAATTGTCATTTTAAAATAAATATTTAATAATCATAAATATTTTTAGTATACCAAATACTATTCATAAAAACGGAATTATCATGGCAATTGAACTATAATAAGTAATTTTGTTAATATATATAAATTACTTTTACGTTTATAACACATTGATTTAGGCATTATATACGGATAAATATATAGATTTTTACTCTGGATTGAATACTAAATTAATTTAACTATGTATGCTTGTCCGTCCATTCTACCAGTAGCTTAAAAATTTATAAAGAGTCATGAAGTTCAAATAAAATATATCTGAAACTATTAGTAGGTTCCCTATTATAGCACATTTCCAAAAGAAAAATGTTTAACTCTGTCCGTGCGTCCGTCCATCCTTCCATTCGTATGTTTACAAAAAGCGAGAGAGAAGAAATTTTAACTATGGGTAGATATTAAAAAAAAAATTTCATGGAAGGACTTTTTTCTGTAGCCCCAAGCGTTAAGCAGATGCAGTTCCCCAAAGGCTGAAAAAGCCATTAATTTAAATTGTTAGAAAAAGTTCTTTTAGATTTATTTTCAATCCAAAAACGCTAAAACACAGCTACTTTTATAAGCTTTATAAATTTTTGAAACGAAAGTTTAAGGGTTGCCATACGGTACTAGAAATAACCATTATGGGAAATTCAATTTTTGCCAAATTGTTGGCCCCTCATATACTCCGAACCACTCAAGAAATTTTTTCAAGAGGACGATTTAAATCCTCGTAAATCATCATAGGTTGGCTTAGTAAAAATTTGGGAACCTTCACTATTTAAAAGCTATATTGCGACTTAAAAATTAAAAATCAGCAATTTAGTCATCAGTGTATATATTTTCAAAATTAAGCGTTAACATTGAAGCTCCAACATTATATTTTGATATTATATTTCTCAAATTGATAAAATAACCAAATTATAATATTATCAATTTATTATACCCGTATGACTATATAGTCAAAGGGTATAATAAATTTGCCATTACGTTTGTGACGCAGAGAAGGAGGCGGGGTAGATATAGACTCAAGTGTATGGATCGGTTCAGAATCGAAAAAAAAATCGTTTTAGCTATGTATGTCCGTCCGTCCGTCCGTCCACACGATAACTGAAAAACTAAAGAAGCTAGGATCTTTAAATTTTTGCAAATTCGTTTTTTTGCAATAGCCGTCATCGCTATTTAAATCCAGCAATTTTGGTTTATAGGTTCGGGTAGCTGCCATACAACTTCTTTTTTTATATGAGTATTACTCTGTACCTATTACAGCTGCGTGTCTGAAATTTTGCCAAAAGTAGTTTAGTTTTATGGCCAAAGTTTCTGCGAAATTTGGTTGTTTTACTGCAGTGGGTTCGAGTAGCTGCCATACAACTTCTTATTTTATATGAGAATTACTCTCCATCTAATGAAGCTGGGTGTCTGAGATTTTGCTAAAAATAGTTTAGTGAAATGGCCAAAGTTTCTGCAAAATTTGGTTGGTGTACTGCTGAGGCTTCGAGTACAAATAAGTTAAATTATTTTTGAGCTCTATCTTCCTAAATATTAGCATCTTATTATTGCAAGTCTTAGAGAGCACCAGTTATTTGCTCGTAGAGACTCGAGTTAACCATTAGAGTTAAACAAAATCTGATGAATAAAACCAGTAACTAAATACATGATAAAGAGAAAAGAAATATTTTTATTTAAAGAAGTTTTTAACAGTAAGTGTAATGGTAAATTTGAAATTTAATTAACACATCCATATAAGTTTAAATACAATAATATTTACATTTTATATTTTATAAAAATAATAATGATTTATTACTTCGAACGCAATTTTTTCAATATAATTTTGAGGTCAAAAAAAAATAAACAATAATTGATAAATTTTTCTTCGTTTTCATTGTAATAAATTGTAAATATGGACATAATTAAATAAATTTATGTTTAAAATAATAATGTATGTATGTAATTAAAAGTTAATCATTGTTTCGAGTGTGCACAATTTTTTTTAAAAAATTCAGTATTAAATAAAATTATGATAACGTTGATATAAAATTTTTTAAACAGTCACATCACCAGTCAACAAATTAACCAATAATGATAGTTTCAATTAAATTAAAGATATTGAAAATTTTTAATTTTTATACCCGTATGACTATATAGTCAAAGGGTATAATAAATTTGCCATTACGTTTGTGACGCAGAGAAGGAGGGGGGGTAGATATAGACTCAAGTGTATGGATCGGATCAGAATCGAAAAAAAAATCGATTTAGCTATGTATGTCCGTCCGTCTGTCCGTCTGTCCGTCCGTCCGCACGATAACTCAAAAACTAAAGGAGCTAGGATCTTGAAATTTTCGCAAATTCGTTTTTTTGCAATAGCCATCATCGCTATTTAAATCCAGCCATTTTGGTCTATGGGTTCGGGTAGCTGCCATACAACTTCCTTTTTTATATGAGTATTTCTCTGTACCTATTACAGCTACGTGTCTGAAATTTTGGCAAAAGTAGTTTAGTTTTATGGCCAAAGTTTCTGCAAAATTTGGTTGGTCTACTGCAAAGGGTTCGAGTAGCTGCCATACAACTTCTTATTTTATATGAGCATTACTCTATACCTATTGAAGTTGGGTGTCTGAAATTTTGCCAAAAATAGTTTAGTGTAATGGCCAAAGTTACTGCAAAATTCGGTTGCTCTACTGCCAAGAGTTCGAGTAGCTGCCATACAAATCCTTCTTTTATAAGAGCATTACACTACACCTAATAAATCTGATATGTTTGAAATTTTGCCAAAAGTAATTAATGTTTATAATAATAATGATATAATGTTTATATAACGGTCATACGGGTATCCCAGAGTTGACACAGTCTACTCTACTACACTCTTCCTCGTTTTTTTTAAATTAGGTATATTATTTTCCAAATGGAATCTTCAGTTAAAATGCAGTTTATATTTTACGTGTCTACTTTTAGAGCTTGATTTTTGTGATAGGTGTCAAAATAATTAGCTTTAAAATAATAAACTGTCAATTTATGAATATTGTATAGTAGGTTAGAACTAGCATTGGAATCTACGGAGTAGTTACGCTACATGGCACTACACAGAATTAATCTTGGAAAAAGAAGTAAATAAGATTAGATTAGGCAAGCTGTTAAGATTTAATTTTAAGATCCTCAGTATTGTTTAACCCTTTGACTATATAGTCATACGGGTATAAAAATGGCCTTAAATACTCAGAACTTAAATTATATTTTTATACCCGTATGACTATATAGTCAAAGCGTATAATAAATTTGCCATTACGTTTATGACGCAGAGAAGGAGAGGGTAGATATAGACTCAAGGGTATGTATCGGATCAGAATCGAAAAATAAATCGATTTAGCTATGTGTAACCGTCCGTCCGTCCGCACGATAACTCAAAAACTAAAGGAGCTAGAATCTTGAAATTTTCGCAAATTAATTTTTTTGCAATAGCCGTCATCGCTATTCAAATCCATCCATTTTGGTTCATGGGTTCGGGTAGCTGCCATACAACTTCTTTTTTTATATGAGTATTTCTCTATACATATTACAGCTGCGCGTCTGAAATTTTGCCAAAAGTAGTTTAGTTTTATGGCCAAAGTTACAACAAAATTTGGTTGGTCTATTGCAGAGGGTTCGAGTAGCTGCCATACAACTCTTTCTTTTATATGAGTATTCCTCGGTTATTATAAGGTCAAAACTTCTGGACATAGAACCTCCTTAGAGTTCTATTTTTATTTTGAAATATAGTCATTGAAATAAAATTAAAATTTCCATATCGATGACTGAATTTATTTGCTGCTGCAACCAGCTGAAGTTAAATCAATATGATATAAAGTTAATTGACTTTATTTCATTACAATATTAGAAATAAGGCCAAAAAACTAATTTTTTAATTTTTGGTTTTATTTCAATATGAAAAATTAAAATAAAGTCAACTTGCTTTTATTTCAACTAATTTTTTTTTAATGTGCAAACAATTGAATTTTGATTTTTAAGGAACTTTGTAAAATTACATTTTTTTTTGGTTGTATTAAAAATTAGAATTACCGTTTTTCCTTAAATAAATATATATGCATGTGTGGAATTCTGAATTAAAAGATATTTTAGAGTTGGATTCAATATCAGGGTATTTCCTTTTTCCAAAATATTTATGTACTATAAATTCCCTCCTGATTCAGAATCTAGAATATTCACATATAATCTTATTTACTTCCAAAATAAAGCCAAAAAAATGCTTTTTGGCTTTATTTCATTTGGCCTTTTTGCATTTACCCAATATATTCATTAAAATTATACATAAAATACATACAAATAAAATTATTATACAATAATGTGCAATAAAATTCCTTTTAAACTATATTCTGTAATACATATATAATATATATTATATACTAAATGTCAACTATATAACGATAATATTATAAATTTTCTGCCATACTTTTATTATTTTACCAAATAGTTAATTTTATGTCCATTTAATGGCAATGTTAATTAAATTAAAAATTTAATCAATAATATTTTATATACATATATATTTTTGGTCAAGACATTAATTGACGAATAAATAATTTTATGACAAAAATAGATAAATTAAATGAAAAAATAAAATTATATTTATTTAATTAATTAAATATAAAATTTAAATAAATACATTTAATAGAAAATGTTAAAAAGACTGGTAATACCAAAAATAAAGGTAAATCTGTGGACAATAACAAAACGTTTTGTATAAAAATGACGTTTCTTTTTGAAATTTAATTTTATATTATTAATTGAATGGTTTTTTTCGGTTGTTAATTAGTATTTAATATCTAGTTAATAATATTTTTAAAAACTTTTTAAAGTGTTCAATTTATACCATTTACATTTCGGTAAAAATTAAATTATTTAAATATTTTCATAAATATTTAAAATTAATAAAATTGTTTTAAGTTTTATTGAAATATTATATTAAAAATATATTATTTATTTATTTAATTATTTTTTAATATTAAATATCATAAATATTTCTTTGAATTTGACTATAATACGTATTATCAAAAAGTGTATGAAGTGATGGTTCAAGTATCTCCCACACACCTCCCAAGAATCAAGAGCATACATTCTAAATTAATAAAGATAGTAACTTAAAATAAATATTGAAGCTTCAAATTTCGTACAAAAGACCTTCTTTCTATTTCCTTTGGATTTCTGGAATTCGGGATCAATTAAAGTAGTGGTCCTGGTACTTTTCACGCAATTACCAAGACTTAAAAATATATCTTCAAAATTAATAACTCTAGAAATTCGAAATGTAGTTTAAAGTAAATTTTTCCTGTTTCCTGAATTTTTAGTTCTGTTCATGAATTTTAAAATTAATTTAAGTGGTGGTTTGGATACCTATCACACTCCTCCCAAAATCTAATAAGCATAACTTTGAAATTAATAGAGATGGAGACTTGAAATTTTGTAAAAGAGTTTTCAGACCAGTTTTCTTTAGAGGAAATTTTTTTTTTTTTTTAGAGATTTGAAATTTTAGAGGAATGAAAGTAGTGGTTTGGATAGTTGCCAAACCCCTCCTTAGCCCTAACTAGCATATCTTCTAGATTATTAGAGTTAAAAAATTTAGATTTGGTACCAAGTAGTTCTGTCCTGCTTGCCTAATGTTTCTGAAATTTGGATAAGTTAAAGTGGTGTTCGTTTAATTGTCAAATCAATTTGGCGGGTGTATCGTATTACAAAGTTGGTTTCTATTCTAAAGGAAATTACTTACTTAAAGGAATACTATTTCATTAGTTATTTTAAATTACTTAATCTACGTTAGCAACAATATGTCTGACATGGAAATATTAGAAGATAATACGGAATTCTTATAGTAGTTTTCTTGACTTTATTCTGTGTGTCCTGCAATTGAATCATATCAGTAATATAAAAGATTAAAAATATTAGAATGCTTTTATAATATTAGACTATCGTTTAATTTTAGAATATCGTAAAAACTCTTATTTAAATCCATAGATAATGCAATCGATAAGTTATAAAACAAAGTTTATATCACAATCTATAAGAAAAGCAGAAGGAAATTTCTAATACATATATATATATTAAAATTAATCTTTAAGTATAAATATTTAAAATACTAAAATCCTAGCATATTTTATATATTCCCAGATTATTTAAAAGTGACATTATAAAAATTGGAAAAACCAATAGACCACGAAACAAGAAAACTGCATAGAAAATTATGTACATGTATGCACATTGAACCATTTACAAAAGTTCTCTGAATATAATTGCAAAATGAAAAATATAAATGATTTTTCATTTCTCTAAGAAAATATTAAGAAAATATGCTTATTTAAACGAAGCTATGACCGTTCCATTTGGTGATAAAATTTATATACTGAATGATATGAATCAATATAATTATAGCCATAGAACTCTCCATACCAACTCCGAACCATAAAACTCAAAAACTCTATCGAAAAAATAATTTTGTATTGCTCGAAAATATGCAAGAGTCCAGTTTTTAGACTTAAATGATTATAAGTCTTAACTAATATTCCAAAATTCCAAAACTTCTCACTAAAAAAACCCATCCTTGTAATCAAAATAATGCGTTAAGCCCCGAACCTACTTGCACTGTATAATGGCTGAAACCAAATTTATTATATTACGCAGCTCATAAAGCACTAAATTGAACATTTCGGAAGGATATCTGGAAAGATTTTATAAAAATTTATAAGAGAAGAATCAAGCTAAGTAGGCTACAGTGAATAGTTGAAAAGAGTCTTCTGTTCTCTTCAAAAAAAAAATATGAACAAAAAATATAACCTTAAAATCGAGTTAAAAAGTGTGCTTTTTAAAAATCTTAGTTTTTATTAATGTCTTATTTTAGTTTTATTGTAATGTTTTAAATTTTCCAATGTAATATACTTTATACCCTATAAATAAAAATAGTACACAGTTAGTAAAACTAGTGATATTTCCGGTTTGTTATACTAAAACTAATGCGGTTTAACGTAATTTTGTTCTACTTAAAGAATATAAAACTACAAAATTGTACAATATTTGTTACATTTTGGTTAAACAGTCGTGTCTGAAATAAACGGAAGTGGTTTCAATAAAGAATTGACTAGAATACATTGATTTTGATATATAGAAGAAATCAATTTTTTTTTTGATAACGGTATTTCCTCTCATATCAAAATATCATTGTTTTTAAATAAAGAACTAAATTTTTTTATTGAATTAAGTGGTCTCAATTTCAAAATAATTAGTTGTTTTGGAACTTTTGTTTTGCTTTTGAATTTTTCGTGTCTAACCACCGATTTTTTAAGATTGTTTAATTCTTAAGGCACCATACTCAATTTACTAGCGTTGCCTATTTTATTCATAATTGTTAATTCATATTTGACGATTTATAGGAGTCAGGAAGATTTCTCTCACTAATGGTATTCACAAAATATTGATTTACATTTTTTATTAAGAGTTATTTATATGATATAACGAGCTAAGTTACTTTTAAATATCCCATTTTGTCCTAATAACGCGATAAACCTAAATATTCTAAATTCAAATCCTTCATTCCAAACAAACCAATCAGTAAGTTTATATTTTAGGTCCAATCTTAAAGCTTTGCAAGCAAAGGAGCACAGCACAGATTGGATCCCATTGGATGGGTTTTCAAAACTTTCACAAAGTGCTTCATTAAAAAAATTTTAAAATGAGGCTCCTCCCATTTGGAATTTACATCATCTGATTTGTCGTTTCTATTATGGGTATTTGATTAATTCTGTAATTAATGGTCCCGTTATAATAAGAGGCTTAGCTAATTTGGTTATTTTTTTTTTAAATATTGCTTAGATTGTATTTCAGACCTTAAACTTTTTTTAAAGCCAAGCATGTTATGGGACATTATTAATAGATTGTAAATCATTGTTACATTAATCTTGCTAACTATATAAATCAATGGTGTGTGCAACTGTTATTAAATATACGGTCATTTGAAGGTTACTAAACTAATCTTTTGTAACGGAAAAATAATTTACATTTTTTATACTTTTATTATTTACTAGAAGATGTCGTGGTTCAATTCAATTAATTATATGGAACAAAACGAATTTTTATATATACATTTAGCCTGACACTTTTTTTTTTTTGCTGTTGATTAATTGAGTTTAAATTATTTGAGAAGAGATGGCGTTTAAATTGAAAAAAAATTTTACAACTGTAGAGTGCAAATGTTTTGAATAAAATTAAAAAAAAAAGTTTTTGTATGTTAAAATTAGTAGTACGGTAATTAAATATATTAATATAGGTAATTTTTTTTTTGAGAATTATAAATTTTACAAACAGCTTTTAGTTTAAATGGAATTAAACTGAATGTAAAAAAAAAAATTAAATAAATAAAAACAAATAAAATGTAAAATAGAATTTAATAAGTTTATGGTACTTAGCACTTTAACGAAGCTTTGAATTGAAAATAAATTTAATTAAAAAATTAGTCAGACGTGTATCACCAAAACAGAATTTTTTACAACACGCTTGAATTAAAATATTTTTGATAACTTGTGTAGAATAATTTTTGTAAGGGGTTAATTTCGTCTGTCATCAGAACATATTTTGTTTTAATTAGAAAAACTCAAGTTATATGAAATGTGAAGCGACTATGTACGATTTGTAGAGCGTTATATAAGGTTATTGTTTAGAATAAATTCGGTTTCCTCGGCAAAACCGATTGAAAAAGAGAAAACTCGAAGAGTTCCAAAACAAGTAATGAAAGAACTGTAAACCGAACCAATCGACTTAGTAATACTCTACACTGGAAAAATTCAATTGACTCTTACACGAACCCAGAAATGAAATTTCATCTCAGATTTCGGGAACAAGTAGCAAAACGGTAAATTTAAATAGTAAATTTAAGTTTTCTAACTTTATTATTTCCCAATGTATGCTGGTTAAGTTTAGTGAGGCGTGCGGAAGTTTTCGGAACACCTAATTAAATTCCTGCCAAATTACAGAAACATAAATATAACTGGACAGAACACTCTTGTACCGAATTTCAAGTGTCTATCTCTTTTAATTTCGAAGATATTACATTTTCATTTTGGGAAGTATGTGGGAGGTTCTGGAACCTCAACTTCAATTTGAAATCCTAAATTCTAAGGCAATAATGCAAGCGGGACAGAACACCCATGAACCAAATATTCGGTTAATATTTTTATTAATTTCGAGGATACTATGATTTGTTAGACTTGGGAGCTGCGTGGAATGTTAACGAGCCATTACTCTAATTCATTTGACACATAGGAAAACGGAATAAACACTCTTCTACCAGTTTATTTCAAAGAGTCAAACTTATAGAAAAAACGGAAATTAATTTTTTTAAATTTAAAATGATGTTGTATTAAGATCAACTAACATACATCAAATCGATAAAAAAAGTGGCCCTTTTTTGTTTCAAAGTTGACGACACGTATTTAAATTCATTGCATTAGTTTTAATTAATTTTTTAAAATATATTTTTTCACACATTTCATAAATGTTATACTGAGATTATATTAAGATAAAATATGATTTATTTGAGTAATTAAAATTTGTAATATCAGTTTCATGACACTATCATAAAATAATTAAATTTTATGATCTATATAAACTACTTTATTCCTAGTACTTGGTTTTAGTTTAATTCATTTAGAAATGAAGTTCAGTGTATTACTTATTCTTTTTAAAATTTTATTTTTATGCCATGCGATTTATGTGAGTTTTTTTTTGCAATTAATTAATCCATTTGAAGGGAAGATAAAGTAATTTCTAATAATCTTTATAGGGCGATATCAATTCGGAAAATCTATCAGATATTTCCAATGATATAAAAAAGTCTGAAAGACATCACAGTCATAACAGTCAGCCTCTATCAAACGACGAAAAATACCAACAAGATGAGGAGCACCAAATCAATGACAACGAAAGACATGATAACTTTAGCCAATCCAGTTCAGAAAATGAACGACATGAAAAACCAGCTCTTGAGAATGATAACGTGCCCGAAGTTTCAAGTAATACAAAATTGGGATCTAAAATAAAAAGACGCTTTCGTGAAATGACAACTAATTCAAATAAAAACAATGAATCAGGTATACCCCAGACATTACAATTATTGTAGTAATAAACCTCTAATTAATTAATTATTAAATGCTATTGTAAATTTAGAAGATGCTAAGATTCGTGATGTACGTTCAAGCAGTCGGGACCACGTCCATGATAGGACAGATTCTTCAAATGATGAAAATCGTGGGCTTTTTGGAGCTTCTGGCGGCTTAAGTGGCGGTTTAGGTGGAAATATTGGTGATGCATCTGCTGGTACTGAATTTGGTATTAAATTTAATGGTGGCATTGGAAGACATTAAATTTTTAATTGAATATCAATAAACATTTTATGGTAAAATTTAATTATTTTAAAATTAAAATGAAAATTATTTTAAATATTATAATAAAATAAAATTATGTATGTAATTAATTTAATCCAAATTTAAATTTATATTTATAGAAAATTAAAATTTTAAAATTAATTATTTGTATTGGTTAATATTAAATTCATGTGGCTTTTCTTGTCAATTAAATAATACCTTGTATTAAAATTTAAACAAAATATTTTTCTAATCAACTGTTTAGAAAAACAAAAAAAAAACCGCAAAATTTTTTTTGAAATTATTTTTTTAATTTTCTAAATCATATTAAACTCCATTGAATATTAGTGGTAAACACATTGATCAATAACTAAATAATAATATTATTAATAATTAAAAATGACATCAACTAAATTGACCAAATATATTTACAAATATACATAATATTATTGTGTAATTATTTATTTTAATATACAATGCAATTTAACGCTATTGAATGGTCAATTTGGGTAAAAAACTTTACATTAGATGAATTTAATAATTGTGTAAATATTTAATTATATTAATAAATAGTAGTGGATTATACCAACTTTATTTGTGTGAACCTAAACGTTGGAAAATTTTAAACAAAATTAAACAAATGTAAAAATTTACTATTAATATTTAGGTATTTATTGGGTACCACAGTGCATGAATGGACCAAAGAGTTTTAATTACTGTTTCGAATATATGAGGGATCTTTAATTACTATTTCCTATATAAATATGAGGTGCTATTATAATTTAAAATATATATTATAAATATTTTTTTTATTAGATATGATCTGACCAGGGTTTGAACCCGAGATCCTTCATTTGAAAGAAGCTGCCCTAATCACTACAACATTAGTTAAATACTATTTATATCTTGAACAAAAGCAATAATAAAATACATAATAACACAAGAATTATGTAATTAGTATTGCTTATTACACATAATAATAAATCTATAACTTACATGAAATAATTCTAATCCCGTTCAGTTTGGACATCCAAACCCATGCTTGGATGAGAAATTTGAAAGCTTAAATTGAATTTAAAGAGACGATGATTACATTTAATTTAAATGGGGGATAATTTAAAAAAAAAAAATTTGAATCGACAAGTTTAAATATGTGCAGATACTTAAGTATGACCAGGGCTTAATTTGACAGGCCAGGATTAAGTCCTGATAAAAATGTACTTGGCTATCGTTTTCATTGCGCTTAAATAAGTAACACATCAATTAATTTCCTAGTGCACTAACTGTTAGGCTATAAGGCTACAAGTCGATCTATTGGATTGAAAATAAGTGGGGCTTTTGGTAGTAGCTGCATTCCTTCAAATATAATTTTTTTCTAAAAATTTTAGTAATTTCAATTATTTACTAAGCGGATGATAATTTCAAAACTGTTATGATTTGCGTTTAACACTTGATGGGAGGAAAAATATTTTGTAGGTTTGCAGTTGAAAACATTTTTAGAAGCTTCAATTTTTCGATATATATACAAAATTCTGAACTGAGAGGGATTCAAAAGGAGAATTCAAAATTAACATTTATTCAAAGCTTCAATTAATATTTTTTAGTAATTTAGTTGGTGCGAAACCCCGATTATTTTAAATACTTTTATCTTAATAATAAGTCCTCCTCTGTAAAAATAATTATATTATATATTATATATATCTGTTTTCCTCCAACTTGCTAGGAACATGTGAAGATTAATGTATTTTTGGAATTATGCATAACATATTAGGTCATCATATTGTCCAAGAGTAGAGTTCTTATGCTCTCCACCTTTTTTTAAATACTTTAGTTTTAACAAGTCAATTTAACTTAAATATCAATAGTATTGAGAAAAGTTAAACTTAGAGGCAGTTATGATTAAATGAGATAAAATGTTTCCACTTACAAGATATTGACTAAGAATAAAAGGTCTTCATTATACACTTATGACTATAAGTCAAAAAGGTATAATAAATTTGCCAATACATTTGTGATTCAGAGCAGGATGGGGGTTAGATATAGATTCAAAGGTATGGATCGGAAAATGTGTATCGAAGTGGGTTCGAGTCCTTGTCATACAATTTATTCTTTTATATGACATTTCTTTGTATCTAATAAAGCTTGGTGCCTGAAATTTTGCCAAAACTAGTTTGGTTCTATGGTCAAAGTTTGCACAAAATTTGGTTGGTCTACTGATGCTGTGGATTCCAGTGGTTGCCTTAGTGCAACTTCATCTTTTATATAAATATTACTCTATACCTAATAAAGGTGGATGTTTCAAATTTAGTCAATAACAATTTACTTTAATGGCCAACGTCTGAATAAAATTGCTTTAATGGAAGAGGTTCGAAGAGCTGTCTTTCAACTTACATTTTCATTTGAACGATATATGAATGTCGATATTACGATCATACGATTATCCCGGTGTTGACACAGTCTACTGTACTACACTCTTCTGTTACTTCAACTCTACTGTCTTACTTCTACTCTACTGTCACTTCAAGTAAAAGTGTCTTCATTAAATTAAAAAATTTCCCTTCTGTATTAAAAATTTAAACTTAATTTATTTATCTTTTCTTTTAAATTTAACATATTATTTTTTCAAAATAAAACAACTTATTTATTTATTTTTTAAAATAATTTCAAAAATTATATCATTGGTTTTTCAAAATTAAAATAAAACCATATAAAATAGAATGTGAAAAGTCTTCTCTGGATTTAAAATCTAAATTTATTTTATTTAAGAAAATAATAATTATTAAATAAAATTAATTAAAAAATTTCATTTTATAATATCTTTAACCTATCTGTACATTATTAAAGAATTATAAAAGCCCACAAATGTATGCAAAATGAACAAATTTATTTTTTAATTTATTTTTAACTCAGAAATTTCTCCCCTTAATTTTTCTTTATTTTGGTTTTTTGGGTTGAAGGACTAAACCATACCAATTTAAACCATATAAATATATTATAACCAATGGTACATATAGCATTTCTGGAATTTTATCTAATGTACTGGAACACTTTATTTTCTATTCGTGTATAAATCAAGTGTTTGTACCACTTTCTAAAAAAAAAACAAAATATCAAGTGTGATATTATGAAAATTCTTTGTACTGGAAAATTATTTCGAAATCTAATAATATATTATCATATATAATATATTGTTATATATAATAAATTTATATACATATATAATATATGCATGTATTATCCAAAAAAAAAGTGGTAGACCATAGAACAAAGGAAGATAAACCACTATGGAAACAAGTTATATCCGTAGATAATAAGTGTATAAAAAATACAAGTTAATGTTTTCCTTAAGATGGTTTTGTCCTTTTTTTTTAATTTAACTTAAAATTATTGGTGGCTGCTAGTGTGTTAAAAAGCTGCCATTATTTATTAAACCAACAAAATGTCAAATAAAAATGTATACGAAATGATAATTCTTTTGTTATCCACTATCGTTGGGTTCATCAAAGACCATGGGAAGGGGTGTGGGTTAATTATAAAACAAAAAAATGTTTGAAAAGTTCTTGTCTCTTTTAAATAGTTTGATGTTTGTTGGGTTAAAATTCCCGCATTTTTTTAAGGTGACCAGTTAAGGTTTCCAGTGAGCTGAACAATAGATTAATTTAAGAACAAATTTATTAATCCAAGCGAGTTTCCAAATTAATAAAAAAGTTATTAAAGTATTAAAAAAAAACAAATTTCAGTAGTTCAGTACCCTGGTCTTTAATATATTTTATACGGGGATATGATGAAAAGTAAAAATCTGTTAACTAAGCTAAAAGTCAAATGTGTAAGTAACGAACTTAAATGCCATAGATTTCAACAATGTTAATAGTGTTACAATCTTAATTAAATTGTAAAAATTTAGTTAGTCCAAGTCAATCTAGAAAATCTTTTGTTTACTTAAACATACTTTAACAACACAAATTCGGCAATGTGGTGTTAATACGACAAGGTTATGTTAAGGTGTTAATGCGGCAAGCCTTTAAAATAACATTTGACTCATTGATTGGATAAACTTTAAAATTTTTATCATCCTTTAATAAAATAACCGTATACGAGATTAGGGTGTTGATTAAGAAAAGGAAGCTTATGAAAATGAGTTAGGGAATTATGAGTTTGGTGACTGTTGCCGTCGACGTCGAAATATCAACTTAATCTATTCCAAAAGTATTGCAATACAAATTCGATCAATAGGCCGCGTCGTTTAAAATAAAGATTAAAAGGTTTATGAACTGAATAGAGTGAAGTTTTTTTAATAAATTGAAAAGTCAATTTTTAATAAAAGAACAAAAAACAAATGTTTTTCCCCGTTTTCGTTTTTTTTTTTTGAAATTATTCCGACCACGATTTTCATTTGCTTTTTCATTCTTTTTGTTCTCATTGTCTTTTTCTGGGCTCTGAAGTTATCTTCTGGTTGTTGGTTATAATTGTCTGCAATGTTGCAGTTGAAGAAAAAAAAGCAAAATTCTTTTTTTTTTTTTTTTTTCATTTTTGGATTTTGTTTGCCTCTTCTTGTTTTCTGTTTTAATTAATTGCTGTAATCATTTTCAGGATGTGCTATTCTATTGTTTCTATATGTTGTTTGTTGTTGTTTTCTTCTATTTGAGATCCGAATGGGCCAATTATATTAGGATAAAAGGAAATTAACTTTTGGGAACTCAATTTTTTTTTTCGGTTTGTTTTGGTTCTGGACTCAGATTTCTGGTCAGATGTGGATTCAGTTAATGTTCTTTGACCTTGTCAGTCGTTTGTTTTCTTTTTGTTTTGTCTACTACTTTTTTTCCACTTTTGACTTTTAATTATTCTTTCAATTTTTTTTTTTTAATGGAAATTGGGATTTTTCTTATTTTAATTTTAAAATTAAAAAGCGTGACAGAATTTGGTATTGCATTTATTGTGAATGATACTTTATAGAAGTGTCTTTAAAAGATTTTTCAAAAATTTTGAAGACTTTTAATTTGGAGTTGTTTTTTGAGGAGTGCAAAAAGTGGAAAATTGTTTATTTTGATTGTAGAATTTGGAGAAGATGTTTTTAGTTTTTAATTTAATTTGGGAAGTAAATAAATTGTTAGAAGTTGATACTAAAGATATCCCACTTAAAATTCCGTGGTAATTTTACACTTGTGAAAAATTTAAGTTTCTTCTTGATAAATTGTTTAAATTTATTACTTTAAATTCTAATAAGAAATGCAATCAGGTATTGCCTAGTGTTCTTAGCTCTGCTCACGTTTAGCTTGAAGTTCACTTAAGTATATATTTTGCATTTTATAATTCTATTTAAATGTTATTAGTTTTAAAAATTTGACTTGAAATTTTTAAGATTTGTGTTTTTTTGACTATATCATTCAAATTCAAAACAAAAAAATATATTATAAAAAAATTTTTTTCTATGAATTTACATTTATTTAATTTTTATGAAATAGTTCATTTAAGTTTTTAAAACTCACAGAGTATTTTTTGGAAATTTTATTTAAAAAAAAAAATTCCAAATAAAATTTATAATTTGCATTTGATAATGCAAAACTCAATTCAAAAATCAACATTTATTTAATACAATTTTAAGTACGTATAAATAGGTACTTTATTTAGCATATTAAGTAGGTACATTATACAATGTTGACAACAAACAAGTATTTCGATTTGAATCTAAACAAAGGTTGCGAAATATAGCTATGTGTAGCAACATTATTTAAAAATATGTATACAAAAAATTAATAGATAGATAAAAAGGTCATAATTGAAACAAAATAAGTTTTTAAAAAAATTTCAAATCTTTTAATTAACAAATTTATCGAATTTAATTTAAAAAAATTTGAAATTTAAGCAAGTACGCACTCAAATAAAAAAAAATTAATTAAAATAAAAAAAGAATTTCACCAAGAACGGATTTGAACTAACGACTCCAACATTTTATCAACTTCAAAACATACAAAGGTAGACTACATAACTTATTCATCTTCAAGTTTTTAAGATACAACAAGAAATTATATGAGTCATTTGTTTTTTTTTTTGTGTATCTATTACTAAAATAGAAGGATAATCTGCCTAATACAAAATGTAAGGGTTGCGATTTTATTCAAGAATATGGTATTTATATACAATATATGTATATGTATATAATGAAATTAGAAATAATTCTTAAATAGAAAAAGTTCTTCTTTTAATTAACGTTCCGTCATTCTGTGATGGGTCAACAACTAGTTATACTTTATTCTTATTATTTAATATTTTTATTAGCAGGGGTTTGAAACGGTATTCCTACGTTTGAAAGGCCGTTGGCTGGAGGAAAATATTATACCAAAATGTCTGATCCAAATGTTACTATTTTTTGTACAGAGGAAACCTATAATGCAGGGCGGTTAGAAATATATCCCCGTAATACTGGGAGGGATAGGTTTAATGATTAAAAATAGAACCGTTCCAAAGGAGCTTTTTTAATTTCGAGAAGGTTTTTCACATCTCTTAAAAATAACAGCAAGCATAGTGTTAAATTAATTGAATGTTTTAATTAATTTAAATTTTAAATTACTTTAAAAATATTATGACACTACAGAAACTTTATTTCTAAAAATTCAACTTTCATTTTCAAAAAAACAAGTCCTAAAGTTTACTAAGTATTAGTTTTAATAAAACTTTATTGAACTTAATTTCATCTTAAGTAACATTTAATTAAAAAGTTTATAATATTAAATTACAATTTATGGTGATATTTTTATTTTATTATATAACTAGTATATAACTTTTCAATTCATACCTCATATTACCCAACCAATTAAAAGAAATTATCAAGTTTTTAATTTAAAATTTATTCCAATTTTTGTTATTAAATAAGTTTTAAAAGAATTAAAAAAAAAGGTGAAATAAAAACAAAGTTTTTAAGTATTTCTTTTTTAAAATTAAATTTTACCTTTATAAGAACTGTAATAAACTTTTTGTATCATCAAAAATTTACACTTGAAAAGTGAAAGTATTTTCTAATTCCAGTAAACCCAAAATTATATACTTCATGGAAAATTTCAACTTTTTTTATAATATGAGTCAAACACAATAATTGCGTTAAACGTAACGAACATAATTAATTATATCATTACCTCATTTAATTTTCTTCAATCTACCCACGTATTATGGAAAAAGAATTTTCATTAGACATCATTCTTTGTGATTTCAATTACATTAAGATAATATTATGATACCATAATTACTACGGAAAATACCGCATAACAACGTAAAAGGTAAAAAAAAATGCAATACAACATTTCTATTTATCTCTGGAATAAAAACAAATTTATCTAAAGATAAAACATACAGTAGATACATTGGGGAAAAAATTGGAGAGTAAAATGTGTCAACTCTAGGATACCGGCACGAATGTATAATATAAACGTTATATCATCCAACTTTTGCCAAATTTCAAGATCGGAACTTATTAGACTCTATATTAAAGAAAATATGAGTAGTATGGCAGCTATCCGAAATCTCTTCCACTGGACCTACCATACTTGTTCCAAACATTTGCCAGATAGTCAGCTGTTTTTGATATTCAGATATGCTCATATAAAAAAGAAATTTGTATAGCAGCTACTCAACCCTGTTGAGCAACCTGGCTCGCAAAGATGGCTCTTGTATGAAAACCAGTTTGCGATAATAGCAGAATCCTAACTACATTAGTTGTTCAATTCTCGTTCGTCGTTCGGCCAGACTTGATAAAAACGACTTTGATTTCAAAATCCTGACTCGTTTAGTTTTCGAATTATAATGCAAACTTTCAGATGAAACGACATAGCTAAAATGGATTTGTGATGATTTCAGAATCCTAGGTCTTTTAGCTTTTAAGTTGTAGCTAAATCAATTTACTTTTCGATTCTGGTCTAGTTCATAAACTTGAGCCTTTATCTACCCCTCATCCTTCGCAGCGTTGTGATCGTAATTGCAAGTTTAGTATACCCTTTCAAACACATTCATAAGGGAATGAAAAGAATATAAAAAAATTCTAATATACAAGAAAATAAAAGAAGGAAAATTCTAGAACTATCAGTGAAGAGCAAGAGGAAGAAGAAGCATATTGATGTTTAACTATTATGTTCTACGTTTAATAAAACCGCAAAATATACAGAAATATATTAAATATCTTCAATAATATTTGTATTAGTTCAATTTTGATATGTTATTTAAATAATTATTTGAACTTGTTAGAAATAAACAATGAATTTAAGGAAAAAAAATTTATATTGATTTTACACTAGTTTAGAAGTGAAATTAACTTCTTACTTTAATTCCGATAGTACCTGTTGTGTTTTAAATTACTGAAAAAATTTCAATTTAAGCAAATAATGCCAACCTTTTTTTTTACTTTCCCTATGATTCTAGACTTGCCTTTAGCCTATTCATGTTGCATTATTTGCTTCTTGACTTCATTTATGTGTTAATTAACCCCTGAAGGCTTTTAGGGTCTATTGATATAATGCATATATATAATTTTTCATGCCTGATTATACAGTTCTTGGCCCAAATATGTGACTTAAATTCTGGGACATTTATTAATGAACATCTGTAAATTGTATTTAAGACAGTTAGTTGTAAGACAGAACAAATGTGCTAGTTTTATCACTCTATTAGCTGAGGATGTATGCAAGATCTACTGCCAAGAGAAGTGATGGATATCCTTGTATCATTCCAAATATTGTACGAAATATTCACTGTTATATTAATTTTATGTAAAGGTAAATTATTTTGAGATACAATTATAAGCTTTTAATGATAGTTGTAAAATAACTGTAAGCATTTGGATTTATGGATGTAGCCCCAAAGATTTGTTCTAAAATTTCTTAAAATTATATAAACTAAAAGAAACTTAAAACTTTTTTTAAAATGCCTGATTAATGTGCAGGGATTTCGGTGTTGTAGTAGGTAAGAATTTGGCTTATTACTTGAGGGGGTCCGGGTTCTATTCCCGACCAGGTCATAACAATATTTAATTATTAAAAAAATTTATTGAAAAATAATTTTTCTTTACAAATCCCCATGGTGACCAAATATATATATATTAAAATTTAAAATATATGATATAAACAAAATAAATAATATTACTGGGAAATACTTAATAAATAGATAATTAATAAAAATTATATAATATTCTATTAGAATTCTATAAAAATATAATTATCCTATAACAATAATTTTGTATTTTTTAATTCTACTTATGTACTATCATATATGTTACATGTATTTGTAGAGTATGTTTTTATTAATTACATGCTTTATATTTACCGTACATAATTTCCAAAACATTATTTATTACAATCAATAAGTATTTTAAGTATTACTTAGAAAAATTCTTAAATTCAATTCTTAAAAAAATATTTATTTACTTTGACACAACACAATGAAATCAATTTGCGAGGCGACTAATTGCTTCGTTAAATATTATAATTATCAAGAGATGGAAAAACAACATGAAAACAGAACTTAAATAGAGAAAAATATCAATAAGACGATGAAAAAAAATTAAACAAAGAAAATTGAAAAATAATTTGTGAATATATAAACAAAAATTCTAGATAAATAAAAAATGTTTCATTAATTGAAAATTTTATTTTGTGGCATTTAAATTACAATTAAAGTGTACTAATTTAAGTGTTACAAATTTATTAGTTGATTGGTAAAATATTTAAAATTTTGAAAAATTTTAATATTTTTAAAATTAAAAGAATTGCTAAGCAACTTTTAGTACCTTGTATACATTTTAATAATTATGAGCAGGCAATTTATTAAATTGATAAATTGCAAGACTGTATGTCATTTTTAATCTATATATATAAAAGCGAAAGTTTGTTTATTTGTTTGTTTGTTTGTTTGTATGTAGCGAGTTGGCTCCTAAACTGCCCAGCCGATTTTCATGAAAATTTGTATATTGAGGTTTTTGGGTACGAAAAGAAATCGTGGCCCAAAAATTTTGCTCTAACGGACCGCCAAGTTGGGGCTGTGGTGCAAGTATATAAACTTCTTTGTTTTAAAATGAAAACGGTTTGACCGATTGACTTCAAATTTTGTATACGTGATGCTTCTTGAGAATTGAATTGACACTATTAACAGTTTTAGATTTTGTTAACCCACGAAGGACCGACGGGTGGTCAAAAAAAATTTTGAGTCCAAATTTTGTCCGATTTTACGAAATTCTGCTTTGGCATAAAAGAAAGCCCCAAAAAAAATTTTGTTGAGTTCCATTAACCCTTTACGGCCCAACAGCTTTTTACAGGTTTTTTCAATACTTTATTCTAAATTCAAAACGGTTTGACCGATTTTCTTCAAATTTTGTATATGTGATCATCTGTGAGAATTGAGTTGACACTATTAACAGATTTGGAATTTGTTAACCCATGTTGGCCCGACAGTTGGTCAAAATAATTTTGGAAGCTAATATAGTCAAAATTTGCGAAGTACTGCTTTGGCTAAAAAGAAAGTCTCAAAAAAATTTTGTTTAGTTCCATTAACCCATTGCGGCCCAACAGCTTTTTATAAAGTTTTTGGTTACTTTACTCTAAATTAGAAACGGTTTAAGCGATTTTTTTCAAATTTTGTATATGTGTTCCGTTTTGAGAATTAAATTAACCCTTTTAACAGACTTGCAATTGGTTAACCCATGCCGGCTCGATTTGGAAGCAAATTACGTCCAATTTTGTGCAATACTGCTTTGGCAAAAGAGAAAGTGTAGTTCTGTTAACCCATTGCGGCACAGTGGCTTTTTATAAATTTTTGCATTACTTAACTCTAAATTAGAAACGTTTTGACCAGTTGACTCCAAATTTTTATATGCTTGAAGCAACTTGAAAATTGAGTTGAGTATGTTAACAGGCTTGCTGTTTGGTAACACATGTCGGTCCTACGATTGGTCAAAAAAAACTTTTGGAAGTAATTTTGAAAAATGGTTTGTACTGCTTTGAATTACAGAAAGTTTTAAAAATTACTAGAATAATCCTAGAAAAATCGTTTTAAAAAAATTGTTTCATACATTTTAAAATTTACACCGTGTGCAGTTTTTGGGTTAACTTTTTGCAGTAATATCAACTTCAGTTAAACGTTCATGGAGAGGCGCAGCAACGCGCACCGGGTATTAGCTAGTCTATTATAAGAAGTGATGAAAAAAAACCAAGAGTTTTTAAAAACCACATTTTCAAAATTATATAGGTCAAAATTATATTTATAAAATGTATTAGATCTGCCAACCCCCCTCCTGTCCTCACCTTAAATTTTTTTAAGTTCTAGGAAATCAATTGTGAATTCCATCAAAATTTGGAGTTTTACCTAGAATTTTATTATCTAAGCAAAAATGGTTAAAAATAAGAGACAATTTCTTTAATTTAAAGAAACCCTTACAAATTTAAGAAAAAACCTGTCACATATGTTGAAAACAAAAATTTGAACAGGTATTCAAGTTACAGGTGTTTAAAAATACGAAAGTTTCAATTTTCGAGCGAGGGGGCTTAACAAAAAAATTTTGTTAACCGACTCCTACTAATTTCTGAAGATCTAAATTCTCCCAATTTCAAAACCGTAGCTTGAACCGTTTAAAAGATATGTGTGGCCAAATATTTTGCAAAAATTTAGTTTTGCGTAATGGTAAATTTTGGTACCGTATGGCAACCCTAAACATTTGGGGGGCTGTAGTTCCGTAACGGGTGTGGCTCCAGAAAAAACTCTTCTACAAAATTATTTTTTTTGCAATAGCCGTGGTTAAAGTTTCTTTGTTCTATTTTAAACGGTGTAAAAATTTTTGTTAATATGCGGACAGACGGACGGACAGAGTGAAGCTATAAAGGCACATTTTTACAAAATTTTTTGAAAATATGCTAAAAATCGCAAATGCAAACGACTAAAGATTACAACTCTTGTTTGAATTTTAAATTTATATAAGAACGTTCATACGACGTGACAAAAATGTTGACAAGCTGACTTAAATGTCAAAAGAAGAACGTATGTAAAAATTTATGGTCTTTGCCACAGAGGGTTTCTTCACTCAAAATTTTTTGTTTCTATGCTACAGTGTTTGAGACACAGTCATTATATAAGATATATTATCAAATAATATAATCTATAATCTATAATAAATTCAAGATATTACGTCATAATTTTAGTTATAAAATTTTAAAACATTCCGCTTAGCCGCTGAAGCTTTACACGTGTGCACTGACCGACGTCCGTATATACGTACACACAGATTGATATCCTAAAAAAAATACATGTTTTATGAATTTCTGTACACCCGAGTAATTCAGAGTCCAATTTTTGATGCGAAAACAATATCTACTGTTAATTATATTTCATATAAGCGGTTAGTACTAATATTATATTAAAAATTTATTTTGTTTATAAATTGGGTTTTAATAACAAAAATATTTATGGAATTTTCAAAGGTAAAAATTATTGTTTTTTTTAATATTCACAAATACGAATACTTAATTCAAATAAAATATTGATTAAAGTATAATGAATAAACCTAATTAAGTTCAAAATTAATTAAAACCAAAAAAAAAACTCTCGTAATTTTAATTTTCCAGATAATTTAAAAATTTTATGTTCTAGATATTATGGCTTTATAAAAATAGAATTGCTTGGAATAAAAATAAATCATTTATCTCAAAATTGTTTACTTTATTAATGTTTATTTAACAAAAATTAAAAAAAAAATAAATAATATAATTATTTTATAAGTGCGTCAATTATTTTGGCAGAGTAACTAGTAGTTAAGGCAAGCAACTTCCCGATTCAGGAAAACCGAGTCGATTTATAGTAAAACGGCGCAGTCATACAGTCCCGAACTATCTATAGAAAACCCATTCACCAATTTTTTCCAAATTAATGGTATAATCTATAGTTAATAATTCTACTCCTTTTATAAAAAATACATTAATATAACAATATAAACAAATACAAAATAAGAATGAACAAATAATTTAATTGAATAATATAACTCACAGATACAGAAAATTCTTATAATTCAAAAATATAAAATTATTAAAATATTTAAAAAATAGTACTACGTAAATAGTAATACGTTTCTACATGTTACAAGACCTAGTATTATTAAAACAAAAACATATTAAACCTCTTGTAAATCTATAATTCTTTGCTGGACGTCAGAATGTTTTGAAGTCTGACATTAAAGACGCCTACAATAAAGTGTTGGAAAAAATGAAATATATCAGGGGTGAGGTAGAAGCGGAACATTTCTTTACAGCAGTAAAAAAAGCACTTCCGTTTTAGTATTTTCCATGAATTTGTAAAAATATAATAATGTGTTCATCCCAATTGACGTTTTACTATCAAAAGGTTTAAAAAGGTCATGTTAAGTCGAAAAATTTATACTTACAAAAATAATTTATATTTTAATTTAAGGAAAACTTTAAAGACCAGAAAAGAGGTGTAAGTTCTATATATACAAATATTTTCTTAATTAATAATGTCTTATACAGAAGGTTGATACTTTAAAAATTTAAAAATAAAATAAAAACAAAGAATTCCTTTATATTATGGTAGAAATAAATAAATTTATTTTTGGTTTTAAAATATTTTTGTCATGATTTTGTATGATTCATTTGTTTTATGTTAGTATTAAAGGCACCGATGAATATATTTATTGTAATTTCAGTAAAATAAATTTTATTTCATCTCCTGTTATTTTAAGAATTAATAAATTATTTAATCAGCATGGGATAAATCTTACCCACCTTTAACCATATATGAAAAAATAATATTTTATTTTATATCTTGAAAATTTATTTTTATTATCATACTGTGTTTAACATAATTTTTGGTAATTGTTTTTAATAAATAAATGAAAATAAGTTTTAAAAAAAATTAATGGTTTTTAAAAATTGCAAGTTTCCGAAATTGTGTAAAAAAATATAAGCACTGTAGTATGGAGAAAAATTTGTTGACACCTGTCAAAATATAATGTTCGCAAACTTCAATATTGACGTTTAATCCTGAAAAAATATGAACGGGTGCATTTTTTTCCTTCTTCTGCTCCTAACAGAGTCAACTGGAGATGTCTAGAAATATCCTATGAAGGGCAATAAAAAAATTAAAAAAAAAGGTTCATTTACATTGAAGCTGCGATAAGTAATAAGCATAGAGAAGAAAACTATATACATGAATTTTTGAGCTCTAGCCAACCATATGGGGAAGTTTCGAAATTTTTTCAGACAAAACTTATAGTGATTCTCAAAGATCCATCCAGATCAAAAATCCATATTTTAGGTACTAAAAGTGAGACCGGCACCAAAATTTGAAAATTTGTTAGAAAGTTATTCTTTTCCAAAAATTTCTCATTTTGTTTAAATTTTCGAAAATTTTCCAAAAATTCAGTTCCACCTAACAGTAAATAGAAATGCCGAATTGTAAAACTATGTATTTATTTTACAGATCTGATTTTAGGTAGTAGAAGTTTAGTTACAACAATTTAAATAAATGGCTTTTTCTCAAGGAAAGCTTAGGGGGGGCGCTGTAATTTTGTAGTAGGTATGGCTACAGAAAAAGTTAGCAATACCAATATCCGACGCATTGGTTTTTAAAACACCGTTGGACACGTTATATTAAATTTATACATTATGTTCTTGTTCCTTTCAATTTGCTATATAAGCGCTCGACGAAGGGTTAAACATTGTAGAAATTTTGTAAAAACTCGGACAGATGGAATTTTTTTTAAAACGTGCAAAATTTTTTTAAAATGAATTAAAAATTTACCTACATTTAAAAAAAATAATTTTTGTTTTTGACAGGTTGGTTCAGGAAAGGCTCTAAGATTCGTTGTAGTACACTTACTACACTTACAACATTATAAGCAGAATATTCAAGGAAATTTCCGTATATGTGGTGTACCTTTTATCTCGAAAGCGAATAACTCGATTTTAACAGATTTAATATATCCAAGGAATTTTCTTGGTAAGACTTAATAGTCCAAATATAACCAATTATATTTAGAAGTGACGTTCGGTTTGGAGTTAACCATTACAAAACTTGAAACAAAAAAAATGTTATTTTATGTAAAGTTTATATTTACCAGCATCAGTCCAATGTTCATAGCACAAGTCCACTTGGATAATAGAAATGAAATAGTGATAGTAATATAATATGTTAATTAGGCGGATGAGAAATGAATGACGATCTTATTATAGCTCCGGGATTAAATTTAAATTATAGAAGAGTTTCGTATTGTATATTTTTTCAATTCAGGTTTTTTTTTATTAAAAATATTTTCATTACTTTTAACTTAATTTATAGAATTTTTTTACTGTTATAATACGGAAAGATATATCAAATTACACAAAATCGTATATACTTTGGAATATATACCAAAAAGATCCTATTTTTTTTTAAAACTCCAACATTAATTACCAACATACCAAACAAAATAAACAAGTCTCTTAAAAAATCCATTATTTCAAAATTATAGTATTCCCGCGGTATTCTGTTCATCGTTGAATCCAAATAAATAAAAATTAAAAATTATGTCCTCTTCTTTCTGGTTCCATAAATTCAATTTTATGTCCCAGTTAAGGGTCTTAAAAAAATGATAATTCTTTAAAATAAGTATTATTGTTATTTTTTCAATTGTTTTTTTCCTGATTGTCCTGTCCTACGTATACTTTTTTATCATGACTATAGGTGAAAAGGGTATATTTAAAATTTGCATTTACGATTGTGACGCAGAGAGGAGGGGAGGTAGATATAAGTTTAAAAGCTTATCATCGAAATTAATAAAAATAGTATCTTAAAATAAAGATTGAACCTTCCAAATTAATAAGAGAGTTAACTTGCAATGAAAGCGCGGCGGGAACTGTATATAGGTGAAAACGGACCATGGGTTTGGATTCTGGAACTTTTGATGAAAAGTAATTAACCGAATGATACAATGTCGATATTACGGTCATACGGGTATCCCAGAGTTGACACAGTCTACTCTACTGCACTCCTCTTCGTTTTTACATTGAAATGTGGATTTAATTTTATACGACAATATGAAATTCAGATTAAATTAATATTTTTCATTGTATGATTAAAAATAATGTATGTACGTGTATTTTCTTTTAATTTAAAACCAGTGCCCAAAGAATATATGCAAATCACATGTACATTTAATTCATTTTTGTTGTCATTTAAATCAGTAACAAATTGACAATATTTTATGTGCTTACACTTCATTTCAGTGTAATAGAGCTATATTTATTTTTGTCATGGCTTAGTCTGAAATATTGGTATTGCCGCTGAGTTTTATTTAATTTGATAGGTTATTTACTCTTGACCAACATTAAACTTTTACTGCGGAATAAAAACTTCTTGATACATGTTTATATTAATTGTAAGGCCTAGATATTATAAAACTATTTATATCTAGTATTAAGATCAACTACATATATACGTTAATGACTGGAGTCCGTATTTTCATAAATAAATCAGACCGGAGCACGATCTTTTCATACTTTTTTTTAACGCTTGTAATCGTCATAATGCAATTTTTCAATCATATGTTAGGAGCACATAAAGCTGAAAATGAAGGCTTTCACTCTAATAGTTATAGACACCGAATTTTAGATCCAGAAATTGAAGCTATATTTTCTTTAGAATACGAGCCATTTTTTAATATATTACTTAAATTAAACCGAATACACATTTTAATGGCGAGGTGACAAAAGTCCTAAAGTAAAAATTCTCCCGATGATTTATGACTCAAAAAAAAAACCAAAAATTTCTGGAAAAGAGGAAATCACGTTAAGTGGGCCAAAAGTTCTCCAAAACCGAATCATAACTCCTAATTTCATTACACTAATTTTGAACTACATTTTTGTTCATAGTGAACCCATTTAATTGCAAAATAGTGTATTTGAAATTGGAAGAACTTTATGAAACAATGATCTGAATTTCGTTAAAAGTAAACCCTTTTTCTTTGTAACAATATTAAAATAAAGGTCATAAAAGAATATAATCTCAATAATTTGTGCAACATTTTTACTTCAATTTTTAATGAATGTAATTCCTTTCGTAGTTTGTTGGACATGGAAATAAAACAGCAGTCCTGTACAGGCTGTCTATAGATAATGGAATACATACAACCTTCAGATAATATTATTATAAAAGTAATATTTTCATATATAAGGGTTCTCTTATTTATTAAAGACATGACTTTATTACTTGTTTATATTATTTTTGTTTTAATTTTCTCAATTATTATTTTTAACATTGAAAATTTTGTTGCGTTTTCACGGAAAAAAAAACCGAATAAAAAATTAAATAAAAAAATTTTACAAAAAATTCAAGCAGAATACATGCTTAAATGTGTATAATGGAAATAAAATTAAATATTGTCTTTATGTATTTGCTGGGATGCACAAATTAATAATAAGGATTCAAGGACAATCACATTAACAAGACAACTGACATGAATGATAAGACATATTTGTTTTGGATATAAAAATTTAAAAAATTTTTATAACAACAGCAGAATTTGGTTATAGAAGAACTCAGAGCGTTTTAATGGTTTTTGAAATATTTAACTTTCTGTTTGAATATAGAAAAATATGGTCTTAAATAAATATATTTTATTGCAAAATAATTACGACCGACCAAAACGGGTTAACAAATACTCAGTTTTGCTACAGTTAACATAACTGTCACTGTCAATGTAACTGTCAACACATAAGTAAAATTTAGACAGATCTTGTATGAAATACTGTTTTATTTTTCAAACACGGTAACGTGGTGTAAGGAGTACTCGACCTATTCAATGCTAATATTGGCATTTTTATCAAGTATATGTCAATCGAATGTTAATCATTGCAGCTATCTTTAGCACCGAATAAAATGCTAAACATCAGCCGTCTAGTCTTAAATAATTCAAACCTTACACCAGAAAGACTGCAGTAAATATCTTTGTATCACAGAGATTGCTTTGTTGTTTACCATTAATTTTGGAACTTAATTAATTGTTACTACTGCTGTAAGGTTAAATTGATTCAGTTATTCCTAATCATTTCAGATAATTCATTGCTTGGCGATTATTTTTAAAATAAAATTCATTGATTGTTTATAGGTAAAATTTTTATTTTCAAAGGACAAAATGACAAGACAATTTAAATAAATTAAATTATAGTCTTCGGCAGAGCATATACTATAAGGAGCTTTGGCAGACGTTACTTTAAAATTGAAACGATATATAAACATGATTAGGTGCGGTCTTACGTAATGATGACAAGTAAAATCATCCTACTTTTTAAATTTTTGAAAGACAAAAGTGCAAAACTAAATGAAGTTTGTGTGTTTGTTTGTTTGTATGTATTGTATACTTCTATACTGCTAAGACAATTATCATGAAAATTGTTTTTTGCTACGAGAAATGTTTCTGGGCTAACAAATTGGCTCTGACAGACGACCAACTAGGGGGCTTTGGTTTAAGTATTTAAAATTTTTTGTTCTAAAATAAAAACGGTTTGACCGCTCTTTGACAATGGAATTGATTCTATAAACAGACTTGGAACCTTAATTGTTTACATTCTTGAATTAACATTTCCACCGAGTGCAATTTTTGAGTTAATTTTTTCCAATACCATCAACTTCAATCAAAAAACCCATTGATCGGAGCAGCAACGCATATCGGCTATTAGTTAGTTTTTTTAATAAAGAGTTTGTGAGTTGAAAGAATTTTTTAAAATTGTCTGGGCTAAATGTTCAGTCTCGTCCAAATTTTACTAGCAAATTTTTTAAAAACATTATTCCAATTTTAATTGAATTTAAAATCGAAATTATTTTTTTAAAACGTCTTAAAAAAATTCATTTCATTAAAATTTAAAATCTGTTACTATAGTGATAATTTTTATGATAATAATTCTTTCCACACTTCAAATTATCTGCTATTAATATAACAGATTAATATTTTCTTTTGATGTGAATCAACAATTTGTGAAAGCTGTCATAATTATGCAAATTTGAAATAAAACTATTTATATATTCAGAAATATTAATTGAGGGAAAATATTATAATTTATTTAAAAAATAATGTCAACTTCCTACATAATTTTGACATCTTCTTTTAATAATAATCCTGCGATACGTTACATAATATTTGTCTAGGAATTTATTGAACACATGATATTTTAAAATGATTTCAATTGAAAAATAACGGTTGGTTTAAATATTTTATTATTCCATACGTTTGATATCATTTTAAAATTACTCAATAAAAACAAATTAAGAAATTATATATATATTATAATTTATATTATATACAGTTTTATTTAATTTATTTCCAATAAATATAAATGTCTATTGATTGATTGATTAAATTTATTTTTATATAACGTACATATACCGTATATTCGATATTAATTGCTTACCCATATATTCTATAAATAATTTAAATTTTTTATTGAAAGTTTCTATAATTTAAATCTATTTTTAATTTAATTTTTAATTTTATTTTAAAATATTATACACGTGTATTTTAAATATAATTGATGCACGTTGTAATCAAGGTTTAAAGAAAATTAATTTCTAAAGCTAAAAAATCAGAGGTGTAATTGATTTAATAGTTTTAAAAACTTTAATCATTTCGAATAATTAATATAACAGTCAAATAGGATGCCCTTAAAAGAATATTGAATTTTTTTTAGCTAAGTCTCGTCCTTCAACGCTTAGGTTTGGACCAGTGAAATCTATTTTATGTTTTGACAACCTGTTTTAAAAAAGTTCTTGAAGACCTAGTTACATAAACCAAAAAATCAAATTTGAGGTTTTCGCGTACCTCACGAATTTTCGGACCAAAAATTAGATGACCCCAAGACTTCTCTGGGTTAATTTTTATGTTTTTTTTTGCAAATACTTCGTTAATCAAGAACAAGTCTATTAAATAAAATTTTTGTAACGTAAATAAAGAGTTACAACCTTGTCATAGCAAGTTTTTTAATCCAACGAACTATGATGTCCAAAAAAAATTTTGTAAATTTTTGCTATTTTTAAATGTCATACATAAAATTTTTATCTCACTTTCATCCCAAAATTTTAACTTGATTAAAATTAACGTCGCAGTAATGATAATAAAACTTCTTTGTGTATTTATTAGAATTTTTCAAAAATCTAGTTTGAAATTATTTACACAATAACGAGTTACTTTACCTTGAATAAAAAGTATATTGTAGATACTAATTATGATAAATTTATAATTTATATTTATATTTTATTTTTTTTTGATAAAAGTTTTTATCAATTAATTCTTTGAAAAAGGTTTCATATTACGTTTTTTCTGTAATAGCGCCCGTTGGTTGGTGGTGGACACAAAATATTTTTTTTATTGTAAAAACTTTAAAATTGTCAAGCAAAAATAATGTTTCCTGCTCTCATTGTAAATAGGTTCAGAAACATTTTAAACATTTCACAAATATTGCTTGCTCTCATTGAATTTATGCCTTAAGCTTTCAGTTAAAGCTATCATTGAAGTGTAAATGTAAAACGCATTTCAATGAAACTTACACATTTTTACAGAAAAACGCAATAAAGTAATTTCAAATTAAGATTATTAAGATTGTATCAGTTTTTCTCAATAAACAATTGAAATTAGATGAAATGAAACACATTATTATGTTATTTCATTGGAACAATTTTGTTTTATTATGCAAAACTAGTAATTAGAAGTTGAAGTAAAATATTGCCGCCTTAAGGTATAGATTCAAAGAAAGCAAGCAATACTTGTTTCTTTTAAGAATATGAAGTGATCTATTTTTATTTTTACGTTAATTAAAACTTCGACGATCTAGTTCATATTTAACTTCCTTATATTGCCATGCTATTTGACATTGAAAATTAAAATTAAAATTTAAATGACAAGATAAATGTCAACCGTCAACTTCATAAATATTTTAAGGAATTGAAGTTTTCATTAAATTTCTTTACATCCCACAACAAATTTAATTTCAAATTTTCTTTCAAACGTAGTAATGACTGGAAGCGTGTTTCTAACAAAGAATTCTTCTTTGGTAATAGTTATACAATTTAAAATTAACTTACTTTTATGAAGAACTTCTCCGGAAATATTAAATGTGTTTCTATTCAGGTTGTAATAGAAGCTAATTTTTATTATCATCATCTACCCTTATTAATTTAATTAAAATTTTTTCAATATAAAAAGTTGTATAGAATTTTTACAATGATATTTTCGATGAAATTTGATGCACATTTATTTGAAAATTTGCACGTCCTTTTGCAATTTCAATTGACCTTTTATAATGTCCGAGGTTTTTCAATTTTATTTTAATAAAATTCAATTAAATTTCAATTGAAATTACACAAAAAAAAAAAAAATAAGTTAATGTTAAAATGTTCGTGTTTTTCAGAATAGATGGTTGGTTGAAGACCTTAAATATAATTGTAATTTTTAATTTTTTAAGAAGGTCGAAATAAATGAATTTTTTAGTATTAGTTTAAAGGGAGAGTTGCATAATGTCAACGTGCATAATGTTTTGCGTAAATTCCCATTGTTTAGGATCTTTTAAGGGTTAATTGAAATATTTCTATTTTTAAACAACTGTAACTTGAATACCTGTTCAAATTTTCATACCCGTATGACTATATAGTCAAAAGGTATAATAAATTTGCCATTACGTTTGTGACGCAGAGAAGGAGGGGAAGTAGATATAGACTCAAGTGTAAGGAACGGATCAGAATCGAAAAATAAATCGATTTAGCTATGTATGTCCGTCCGCCCGCACGATAACTCAAGAACTAAAGGAGCTAGGATCTTGAAATTTTCGCAAATTCGTTTTTTTTGCTATAGTCTGGATTTAAATCATCGCTATTTAAATCCAGCCATTTTGGTTCATGGGTTCGGGTAGCTGCCATACAACTTCTTTTTTATATGAGTATTACTCTGTACCTATTACAGCTGCGTGTCTGAAATTTTGCCAGAAGTAGTTTAGTTTTATAGTCAAAGTTTCTGCAAAATTTAGTTGGTCTAGTGCAGTGGGTTCGAGGAGCTGCCATACAACTTCTTATTTTATATGAGAATTGCTCTCCAACTAATGAAGCTGGGTGTCTGAAATTTTGCCAAAAAAAGTTTAGTGCAATGGCCAAAGTTACAGTGAAATTTTGTTGGTCTACTGTAGAGGGTTCGAGTAGCTGCCATACAACTCCTTCTTTTATATGAGCATTATACTACACCTAATGAAGCTGTATGTTTGAAATTTTGCCAAAAGTAATTAACCGGATGATATAATGTATATTTTACTGTCAGTCCCACAGTTGATACAGTCTACTCTACTACACTCTTCCTCGTTTTAAATAATTTACAAAACTTAAAGTTTCAACATTATATTTCAACATGTGTTAAAAGCTTTTCTAAATTTGAATTGAAGAAAGTGTCTTTTAATTTTTAACAATTTTTACTTATATAATAAAATTCTAAGGACAAATCCAAATTTCGGTGTAAAACACAATTGAATTCCCTGAACCTGAAAAGCTTCGACCTAAAAGACCTGTAATGACAACTATGACTTTCTATCTTATACTTTGAAATAAGCTATAACTTCTTTGTCTGCATTAAGTTGATAGTGAAGTGATCATACTAAGCTTGTATTTATTAAAATATATCCGGGATTTCAAGTCATTACTACAAATACGAGCTTAAAAGTGATTTATTTGGATAAGATAAAAAATATTAATCTGCAGAATTTTAAAGCAGATTAAATTTAAATTTCAATTAATTTTTTTGAGAAACCATACTGTTTTTTTTTTTTGAGACCTTTCTGAATCATACAAATTTTTTTGGTAAAAATAATTAAAAAATTTTATTATCGAAAATATTAAATTAAATTATTATATTTTTTAATTATAAAATATTTTCCCTTTGGATTTAATAATTTTATACATTTTTTTTTTTACTTTTAAATTAAATTTAATTTGAAAAAAAAAAATTTATTAAAGAACCAAATTGGTTTTTTTTCCAATATGAAATTAAAAAAATCTAATGCGAGTTGGATGCAATCAATATAATAATCGCAAACATATTGATAACTGCGATTGATTAAAATTGAACTTTTAATACAATGTTTTGATTAAAAACGAACTATAACGATTTTGTTTTTGTGCGGTTTTTATAACCTGGATTAATATTTTTTTTTATATATATTGCATTTCTTTAAAACTTGAAACATACGTGGATTTGCAAATATAATATGATGATCCCATATATAGAAATTCTAATATCTGAATAAAATTATACTATTGGTATGATTGAAAAAAACCAATGCGATTTTTTTTTAATATATGTATCGAGATTTGAGATAGATATATATATATATATATGTAGAAAGATATATAGATCTTTTTATAATTTAAAATAAAACTTTGAATATGAGATATTCTAGATTTCAGAATTTCAAAGGTATTATGATTTCCATCACTTTAAATTTTCGTATTTGCAAAGGTAGAAATAAATTTGGTACTTATGCCGTTTTCATTACATTTTACAGATTTAGTAGAGTAATATTTTTGATTCAATAAAATATAAAATCAACTTTTTTTTAGAGTAAAAAAAAAAATTTGACATTTGAAAATTGCTGTACTTATATCTGAAATTATTTATTAAAATGACTTTTAAACTATTTTAGGAATATTGAATCAACGAAAAAGAGATGATTAAATTTGTAGGATATGAAATTTTTAAATTAGATTTTTAATATTAAAAAAATAGAGGATCGGAGTAATAAAAAAGTAATAAAACTAAATCTTGGGTAATATTTTTGATGAGTAAGTAAATAAAATAACTTTACTTTAAAAACTGCAAGAAACGTCATATATTAAAGTAAACTTTAAATATTAATGAAACTGAAATTGTAATTTAAGGCATTGGCTAAATGTAAACTTTGTTATGTTAACTTTCTATACTTCATAATAGTAATTGAACAAAGCTAAGTGAACGAAGTGTCTGACAAATGTCGTAGTGGTAAAAGCGCCACTTTTCATGTGGAAAGTCTCTGGCTTAAACCCCAAGTCAGATCACATTTAATAAAAAAATATCGTAAAATTGTATAATTATATCGTAAAAGTTAATATCGTAATATAAAGTAAGATTTAATATAAATATATAAATAACTCTTGTGTAGAATACTGCGTGTTAACTGAAGTTGACCTATCTACAACTTTGATATTTTTTTATCTAAAAATGCCTTATCTTAAAATGCCTTGGTTAAAATTATTTAGAAAATAAGATAATAATTTCGTATAAGCGAAATTCTGCAAGATTTACTTTTTATTTGAGACCATTTGACGTATACACATGTAAAGTAATTGAAAAAATCGCAACTACCAGGTATTATAAATATATTGTAGTGGAAGATGACCTATCTGATAAAACTTTACATTACACAAAAATTAGGACCATGGGTGTTGATTGAAAATATTGTAATAAGAATATTGTTAAATGTTGTCTATTTGAAAAAAATTTTTAGGAAAATGATAATGGTACAGGGAAAACAGAATAATGCATTTATCTCAAAACTACTTCTTGTGTAGATACGTCAACTTGAATTAACACGGCAGAATAATAGGTGACGTACAAAATTAACATTTATAGCTCCGTTCAAGTAATCAATGGCTTAGTAATTATAACGATTAAACGAAGTCCGATTAGACAAAATTAAATTTTGTGAAGTTACTATAAAATTTCTGAAAATAAAGTTTTTGTATTAAAATATGTGCTTACACAAGTACAATATTACAAAAGTACTTAAGGACTTAAGGAACTATGTCAGGGCTAGCAATTATTTAAAAAAAAGTATCATTTTAACTATATCAGAAAGTTAATATAATTTTCAATGTTATAAAATTTGTTATTGAATTATTGACATTTCTTGAAATATTTATATTTTGTGTTGCTGTCTCATTTTTGTATTTCTGTCTCACTTTAAGACCCTTATTTATAAAAATTTAAAAAAAGTAATATGTAAATAATATTTTCCAAACTACCTACATAATATTAATTTCCTATTTCCGTAAATTAACAAGAACCAGCAAGCTACCTATTATACTGATTTTCATATTTTTACAGTTAACGGTAAAACAAGTATATTTTTATGCAAATATTTTTTTTAATTTAAAAAAATAAAAACAAAAAAAAAAATAAGTAAAATAGCGAAATAAAAAAACAAATCACAGTTACAAGGAATCTATTGAAAATATTTACATTGCAATGAATTTTGTTTTTTGGTTGATTTTGTATAAATATGCATATTAAATACAGAGTGTCTCGTACGATAACTTGAAAATTGAAATCTTGAACGACAAAATCTTGACAAACATTATCTTGTTTGAGATAAAACCTTAAAAATTTGTATTTAAGTTTTATTTTTAATTTGTACAATATCGGGTTACAGTGGAAAGGGACCAAGCCACTCAAGTAGGTAGTTCGAGACATAGATGCACTAAGAACATGCTTGTTTAAAACTAAAATTCAAGATACCAGCTTTGTTGCCAATGTAATATCTTAATTAAATCGTAAAAATTACTACAACTTTTCATTTCGCGAAATCATTATAAAGTTTTAGTAACCAAAGAATTTTACCATATTTAGAATTTCGTGGACCAGATACAACAAAAGGAGATTAAATAACGCTAGTCATTGCTGGTCGTCTATCAAGTAGGCACATTCATGCAATATAATTCATAATCACTTACTTAGCAAGCAAACAAAAGCTAAAATATTGAAAACTTTGTTAACAAAAGTAAAAGTAACTCCGCCAAGGACGGTCCCAAGCCCGGCTGAAAAAGGAGGAGGGGGGGCAATAGAAGGACGCCCTCGAGGTGGATGTGGGTGGTTACTGCACTTGCATCTGGAAAAACAAAACTCGAGACTGGTCAATGATTTCATTGCAACATGGCGGGAAGTGGCGCCATCCAATAACCACAAACCACTACGGACCTTCAAAATGGGGGTTGGCGTAAGATTGACTACCTTACCCATAAAAATTTGTTCAAAAATAAAGTTATGGAAGATGTAAAAGGAAATGCTTCGTTTCATCAGGCCCAGAACCTTCATGGTTTGTAGTGCCTAGCAAGTAAGTAAGTAAGTAAAAGCTTCTCTCATTTGTCAAATCGTTCTATACTACAAAGAATTGATTTCCAGTTTGAACTTCTTAGGTTAGATAATAAATGAGGTCACTTGAGTGGAAGCTGCCACAACTTTTACTCAGTTATGGGAACTACCTGTGATTAGGAACTATACAAACTTTCGATTTTGTTTAAAAAAAAATTCGAAGCCGAAAAACGTTTTGGAAAAAGTCAAGATTTTATACATTAAGATTTGTTTTTCAAGAGAACATCATGTTTTCTTACATATAGCCATAAAATAGGTGTACAAAAAATATACATATATTATTTTCTGTAAAAAAACATGAATATGGTAATGATTCCTATTTTTTTAATTTTTTTTTTGTATAAAATTCAAAATAAGTTTACATTTTTATATGGTAGAATCTTGGTAGAATACATGGTATGGTAGCATATTAGATATTGTAGATGGAAGTGGCTTTAAGATACTAACTAAAATAAGCATTTAAAATAATCATTATTACCTGTTAACACAGCATGCATTAGACGGTTTTAACAAAATATGAGGGAAGGAAATGTTTTTGAAATGCAGACTGGAAGGAAATGAAATGTTTCCGTAATTACAGAAATGACTGAGTCATAAAATAAAAATTTAAAAAAAAATACATAAAAATAAAATTAAATGACAATTATATGATACTATATAATATATAATGTAATTACAAACTATAGCACCATATAATATATAAAATTGCACATGCCGTGTTATTTTTATTAAATATTTAATTAACACTTTCTTTATATAGATTTTTGTGGTTTTTTATTAAAAACCGCAAAATTATATGCAATTTTTTTAACCATATTAATTTAGCTGATAAAAAAAATGTAGGTATTATAATTTATTGTAATTTTTAGCACATATTTTGAAAGTTTAGTTATTTCAGGTATATATTGAATTTCATGAAAGAAGTTTAATCTGTAGCTCAACCCGTTCCGTGGCTATCTTGTTTTACCGTTATGCGTAACTAAATTTTTGCAAAATATTAGAAGTCGGAAATCTTTCAAACGGTTTGGGTCAGGGGTTTGAAATTGAAATGAGCAACATTTTAAATAAATAGGAATGAATTATTGAATTATTATAAGAATAAGAAGACTTTTGCCTACGGCCCTTCTTTTAGAAGCGATAAGAGGTCAAAAAATTAAAATTTCTTATTTTTAAACACCTGGAATTTAGATACCTGTTCTAATTTTCTTAAAGTAATATACATAAATAGGGGCTCCGGTGGATTAGTGGGTAAGCATTTGGCTAACTAACTGAAGGGGTTGGATTTGATCCTCATATATGTCTTGAATTATTTAATTGAAAAATAAGTTTTCTTTACAAATCTCCATGGTGATCGAAAATATTAAATAAACCAAATAAATTATATTACTTATAAATTGATAGAAAGTAATGAAAGTGGGATGTACAACAGGCCGCAAGTCCTTCGTGTTCGAATGGCAAATGCTATCCCCCATAACAATCAATAATATGCAAAAATTTAAGTTCCAACATTTGATTACAAAGATTGCCATCAGATGTCTTTCGATTTTTTTAAATAATAAATTTCTAACAAAAGTTCTAAACTTTGTACCCAAAACACAATTAAGAACATTGTTAAATTTTAAAAGATGCTTTATTAAAAACCTTTAGACTTCTAAATCCTTGTATTTTTTTAAAATGGTTGAATAGTTTTGATGATTATTAATACGTATATTTAAAACAATACAATTTGTTTATTTATTTTTAGATAATTTAAATTTTAAGATACATTTATGCATTTTATATGAAATTTTATTTTTTTACCAAGAAATTCTCAATGGTTTTTTGAATAATATAATTTTTAAACAAAATTATTTAACAATTTTTCGAATAACAAATATAGAGCATCACAATATCGAATTTTAGCCCAATTTTCAAAAGATCTTGTAAATTTGTTAACAACTGGAATGGTTTGTTGCTATGTGCCGTTGCGTAGACTTTAATGAGAAGGTATTTATACCCGTATGACTATATAGTCCAAGGGTATAATAAATTTGCCATTACGTTTGTGACGCAGAGAAGGAGGGGGGGTAGATATAGACTTAAGTGTATGGATCGGATCAGAATCGAAAAAAAAATCGATTTAGCTATGTATGTCCGTCCGTCTGTCCGTCCGTCCGTCATCACGATAACTCAAAAAGTAAAGGAGCTAGGATTATGAAATTTTCACAAATTCGTTTTTATGCAAAAAACGGAATCGAGTTTGAAATTCAGCCATTTTGGTCCACGGGTTCGAGTACCTGCCATACAACTTATAATTTTATATGAGCATTACTCTATACCTATGGAAGCTGCGTGTCTGAAATTTTGCCAAAAGTAGTTTAGTATAATGGCCAAAGTTACTGCAAAATTTGGTTGGTCTACTGCAGAGGGTTCGAGTAGCTGCCAGACAACTCCTTCTTTTATATGAGCTTTACACTACACCTGATGAAGCTGGGTGTCTGAAATTTTGCAAAAAATAGTTTAGTGTAATGGCCAAAGTTACTGCAAAATTTAGTTGGTCTACTGCTGAGGGTTCGTGTAGCTGCCATACAACTCCTTTTTTTATATGAGGATTACACTACACCAAATGAAGCTTGGTGTCTAAAATTTTGCCAAAAATAGTTTATTGTAATGGCCAAAGTTACTGCAAAATTTGGTTGGTCTACTGCAAAGGGTTCTAGTTGCTGCCATACAACTCCTTCTTTTATATGAGCATTACTCTACACCTAATAAAGCTGAATGTTTGAAATTTTGCCAAAAGTAATTGACCGGATGATATAATGTATATTTTACGGTCATACGGGTATCCCAGAGTTGACACAGTCTACTCTACTACATTCTTCCTCGTTTTTTTTTATATTCATTTTAATTTCCACTTAAACTAAAAGTTGTTTGTAAAATTTATAATTCTCAAAAAAAAAATTACCTATATTAATTTATTTAATTACCGTACTACTAACTTTTACATACAAAAACTTTTTTTTTTAATTTTATTCAAAACATTTGCACTTTATAGTTGTAAAATTTTTTTTTCAATTTAAACGCCATCTCTTCTCAAATAATTTAAACTCAATTAATCAACAGTAAAAAAAAAAGTGTCAGTCCATATGTATATATATAAATTCGTTTTGTTCCATATAATTAATTGAATTGAACCACGACATCTTCTAGCAAATAATAAAAGTATAAAAAATGTAAATTTTTTTCCGTTACAAAAGATTAGTTTAGTAACCTTCAAATGACCGTATATTTAATAACAGTTGCACACACCATTGATATATACTCTACTACACTCTTCCTCGTTTTCTTATGGGAACGTATTTGGACAAAGCTGAGGCATTTGTGGTTTTTATACTTGAAGTTAGATGTTGACTTATTGACGGAGATGTTATTATGATGATGATGGATAAGTGTTAAATTATTTGACAAAATTCATTAAAAATTACCAAATTTAACAATTTTTTTATGTTACTCCATAATGTTGGGTGCAGCTCTATCCAAAATCATATATTCAAACGTATATAACTAAAGCAGTTAAAAACAAATAGCAAAATATTTTAAAAACCCTTATATAATTGAGCATTCAGTACCAGATGAGTGCTTAAATTTAAAAACGTAAAATTTTGGGAATGACAAGGGTTATAACAAGATTCTTCAGAAAAATATCTAAAGCCTCCTAGGTTGAAGAATTGTAATCGATGAATAACTAAAAAGCCTAAATATTACTTTGCATAATTTATTTATTTGTTTTAATGAAAGTATAAATGGATTCCATTTTTCTGGTTGGTGGTTAATGATTCTTTTTAAGGCGAAAATTTTGCTTTAGCTCCTGAAAGTTTTGTGGTTCTTTGACGCAAGTCCCTCCGTATAAAAAACTTTTTACGTCACCCAGGATTATCAGATACTATCTTGTTTTCTATGAAATAAGTGAATGAAGACATAGTTTTTTCATATAAAGTTTAAGCATAATTTAATATTTAAAATAATATGGAAAATATTTAAAATTATACCACTCTAAAAAATTAAAATGTAGTTTCACCTTTTACATCATACTTTAAAGGATTTCATTCACTTCACAATGCGTGAAAATTTTCAAACCCATGAAGAGCAATTCAGGAAAATCAGTTAAAAATAATTATTCGTTTTTCCTTTACCCTGAAAATTCTTCAATATTATTTTTATGATATATTAAATTACGATTGAAGTGATATTGAATTAAAAAACTATAATAAAAAATAAAAAAATTAAATAAAAGAATTTTTAATAAAAGCAAAAAACTAAAAGAAAAGTAATAATTTTATATTTTATATTAATTAATTTAAATGATTAAATTTACGCATTTAATTATGAAACAATTTTAAAAAAAATCACTTCTTTAAATTTTATAATTAACATTTGTATTACTGTAAGGGTTTTTTAATTTAATGTTTCAATTTCATACACCGATAGAGCTGCAAACTTTGAAGTTCTTAGAAAATTAAATATAAATAGAGAGCTGCTTCTATTTGTTAAACGCAGAAAGCTTATGAACTGTGGTCACATCATTCAAGGCTTCAAATGCGAACTACTCCAATTAATTATCGAAGGAAGAATCGTGGGCAAGAGAGGAATCGGAAACAAATGTCGTGGCTGAGGAATATTCGCAATTGGACGGGTTTTAGAGCAATAGAAGAACTGGTTCAAAGTGCAAGATGCAGAGAAAAATATTCCAATAACATCGCAGGCCTACAATAAAACGTGTATAAAGTGATAGTAGTGGATTGGCAGTAGAAGAAGAAGTTCGTTTCAATAGTAATGATTTATATTATTGATGTTGATGGTTTATTTGAGCGTCGACTCAATTGGATGCATATTTTCGTAAATTTTTTTTAAAATTCACTAGATTATTAAAAAAATTAAATAATAAGTAATTTTGTAAATTAAATTTCTATAGTTTAGGCCACAGCCACGCAAAAACTCGTTGGGCGATTTTTTTGCGTGCGATTTTTCCGCGAGCGTTTGAAAATATTTCAAACAAATGAGTTTTGAAAAAGTGGTCATACAGGACAGCGATAAGGCGGCGTTTTTTTTGCGGCAAGCGGCGATGATCAAAATTTTTTTGAATTTTCGAGCGGCAAATGAAGAAAAATATTAAATTTTTAATTCAAATTAGTGTGTCTGTTGGTTTATATCAGGTTTGAAATAAGTATATTTAAATTATTAAATACATATAAGTAAATAATATCAATGAATATTAGTAAAAAATAAAATAATTAAATTAAAATAAGTATAAAGTTTAAATATTTAACAGTAAAATTATATATTATTTATGTATTTATAATATTTAAACTGATAATGATATAAACATGATATAAAATGAAAAACACTTTAATAAAAAAAATACAAATGTAAGGTAATTTTAATACAAATTATTTTACTAACAAATATTTCTAAAATTTCCTGTGTTATTCATTAAAATATCATATAAGTAGACCTAGTCACATTATTTTTATTTTCAATATTGTAAGTAAAATGGAATTTATACTTTATAACTTTAAATTTAAAATAAACATTAAATTACTATTTTCAAATAAATTAAAAATTCTTGCCGCAGAAAAATCGCAATATTATATGACCAATTGCTCCCAAAAAAATCGCCCGTCCTTTTCCATATAGCCGCGTCCTTTGTGTTGTTAATAATACAATTAATTCATACGTAATATTATTGAAGTAGTATTAAAATTTACAATCTGAAGTGAACGTTTCAATGCCAATCATTTATCGTTGTTCTAAAATTAATTAAAAAAATATTTTTAAATAATATGAGTAAATTTTACCCATAGAAATAGATTAATTAAATATTTGATATTTAAATTTTAAGAAAATATTTAATGAAAAACCAAAATACATTATATAATATTTTATTTTATACAAATTTATTAAATCATTTATAATTTTACTTTGGTAATTAGATTTTTTTTAAGTTAAAAGTTACAATTGAAGTTTAAGAAGAAATTAACTTAAACCATTTTTAAAATAATGCAATAAAAAAACTATTTAAATAAAATTAACTTATAATTTACAATACGTACAAAAAATTTTATTTTTACAAATTCAAAATTAATATAATTTACACGCTCTCACATCTGTTGCTACCTTTGAATGGCTCTAAAACACTAAAAATATACAGTTTTAGACTTCAATTTCAGTATAAAAATCCTGATTATTTTCTATTCTCAATATACATGAAATATGTTATTTTTCACTCAAAGTTTTTCTCTGCTATAAATTCTGTTATACTGTATAAATTCACTATACTGTTAAATCATACTCCTTTCCTTCTAAGTCCTAAGACCTTACTCCTAACTCCCAGCAATCTTACTGAAAATACAATTAAAAAAAAAAAAAATAATAAAACCAATGAAAATTACCATAAGTAAACAGAGAGTAAAAATAAAATTTTAAAACATGCGCATTCATAAATTTTTTGTTTTTTTACTCATTTCTATTGTCATTTTGTCAATAAAAAAAAATTTCACTCAAATTTTTCCTTTCTCTAACACTCACTATTTTTTCATCTCAATTTTATTACTCACCTGTTTATTGCACATTTGAGATAATAAAAACAGTAGACAACATGTGCGTTGTTTCTTATCAATTGGAAATTATACCATATTTTTTTTTTTTTCAACTCCGTTATTTTTCAAATTACAAAACAAACAGGAAAAATGAGTAAAGTATAAAATTTTGAGTAAATTTTTGAGAAAAATTGAAAGCTTCATTCATAAATAACAGTTATAAACAGAAGTTGAAAAAAAAAATCGTATTAAAGCATGCATTTAGACTTTGCATTAAAAATAAGACAAAACATTACCGGAAAATTTTTTTGCGTATATTTTCTCTTTCTCACTTCAAATTTTTGTTTTCTCTTTCCTACCTTTTAACTGATAATGAAAATTTAATATTATTCTTATAATATACCAAATTATAGTATAACAAGTCTAAATATCTTATTTATAAGTATGCGTTAGTATATTCTGTATATAGTATATGTGTATATGTAAATTTTCGCATATCAATTAAATAGTTTCTGTTATGTTTCCTTTTGTGAATTTTCCATACAAAAAAAAAAAAATAAAAGAAAATCAAAATAAAAAAAAAAAAATAAAAACAACTGGTAAAATATTAAATTTTTCCTGAATCAAAATATTGAATATTTCGAAAGATTTCGTATTCTACCGTTGATGATAGTAGACGTGTGTTTCGGAAAAATATGTTTTGAAAAAAAAAAAAAAAATAATAATAAAATAAAAATTAAATTTTTCTCCAAGGAAAAATTTCATTTGAATTTTTTTTAAATTTCATGTTGAATTTTATTTTAAAGTCGGCTCTGAACTTTTTTCAAAAATGTGTGAAAATTTAAGATTTATAATTTCTATTGAATCTATGAATCTATTGAATATAGTTGAATTGGAGTAGTAATAAACTTTAATAAGAATACAGTTTTTCTTTTAAATTAATTAAAATTATAACAAAAATTTAAAATAATTTATTTTTATAAAAAAAGAAAAGTAAATTTTAAAATTGGCAAATATTTTAAATTTAATATTCAAAATTTGGAAATTTTAATTTTTAAAACTAAATTTTTATTTAAACCTAATCTTAGATTATATTTATTATTTATAGATTTTGATATTTTCAAAAAAAATTACCTTCAGTGTAAAATTCTTAAATAACTGTAAAATTAAATAAGTAATAAAATAAAATCGTCTACAATTAAATTTAGATTTTAATGGAAAATATAAAAATAATATTTAGAAAAATCGCTTTTTCCATTAAATCGATTTATATTCAATTAAATATAAAAATGACTTAAAATAAAATTCTGAATTAAAAATTCAGAAATTAAAATAATTTTTGGAAAAAATTAAATAATGAAAAACTGTTGTAGAGTTATATTTTAAATTTCAATATTTCACTTGTGTATTTTTTTGAAATTTTGAAATTTTTCAAAAAATAAAAAACTTGTTTTAAAATTTTTTAAAAAAAAGGAAACCGGCATAAATTTTGATTGAGTGAAAAATTTAAAAAAAAAAGTAGAAATTAAGAAAAACTTTAGTGAAAATTTTAAAACAAAAGAAAATTTGTGAAATAAATAATTTTAAAATATGAAAAATTTTAATAATTATATCTAGTTATTTTAATTAACACGCGTAGATTTTTTTTTATTAAATGAAAATTATTTTTTAAAAAAAATTACTAGTTTTTAAATTAAAAATATAAATTAAAAAATTAGAAAATATATAAAATATAATAATTAAGTAAATTTAAAAATTATATAATAATTAATCGTTAAATTTTTGTGTGGAAAAATGAAAGGTAATAATGAAAATTTTTAACTTAAATTTTGTTCTTTATATTTTTGAAAATTTTAACTTAGTTTTTAAATTTATTTTCTTGTACACTTGATTACGATTTCAAGTGATGATGAATCGGTGATAATATTATTGATGACTTTGAAAAAGTTTTTCTTCCTTCATCTTCTTACTTAATGTATATATATATAATACTTTATATATATATATATATATATAAATTATTTTCAACTTTTGCATTATAATTTTCTTTTAAGTTTAGATAATGAAAAAAATTGTTTTTTTTTTTAAATAATTGTGTATAACAAGTGACTGGATGGTTGCATACAGGGTATAAATGAAAAATGGAATTTTCCAACTGTTATTCGTATAACCCTGTTAAATGCAGCATAAAAAAACGTGTTACTATATTTTTTTTTTTGTATTCTTATTAAGCACAAATCCTTTTGTTTAACAATTTTATACATCATTTTGTTATGCATCATGTTGTAAATGTTGCAAAAAATGCTATACTATACATATTTATGTAATTTGTGTTGAAATTCAAGGAATGAAAATAAATTAAAAAAAAAAAATTCAATTCAATTAAAAAAAAAAAAGGGAAAACTTTGTAAATTTTATTTTTTAAATGACTTTCAATTTAATTTGTTTTTTGTTTTTTTTTTTTAATTTAGAAATTAAATGAAAGTTTTCAAAATCGTTTGAAGTTAAATTTAATGAGTGAAATTAATTTACTTGAAAGGTGAATTGTTTTGGAAATGTCAAGTTAAAGGTTTTTCCCCCTTGTGCTTTCTAAGCATTAGAAACTCTATGCACCTTTGAAGTGACCATTTAAAATTTGGTTAATGGTTTCTAAAATATAGAGTCGATCCCTAAATAAATAAATAAAATCGCTTTTAAATTTATTTTGTGATTTGATATTATTTAAGTTTAAATTCTTTACTCACTTTAGAATTGTATATGGACTGTATAGAACTCTTGGTAACCCTCCTACAACGCGGTACAACTTTAACGCGGTTTCGCTACAACGCGTTTTGTAAAATGCGGAATTTTTCCCATAACGAAGAAAACCCAATGCTGTCTCATCTCGCGAAAAATAGCAACTTCCATTCCCAACTTGATTTTTCAGGGAGAAGTTTTGCAGCACTCAACAGATTTAAATATTTTGGGCATCGAGTTAAACCAGAAATTGACTTGGTCGAATCACATTTTTGGTATAGCTAAAGATGCAGCTAAGTGTTTGGGTTTTTTGTATCGCTGTAAAACTTTCTTCTCTCCATTAGATCTCCTCAATATCTATAAAACATATATTAGACCAAAAATGGAGTATAATGCACATATCTGGGCTGGTGCACCCCAATCAGCGCTGGGATATCTTGATAAAGTGCAAAACAGAACTATTCGTCTTATAAATGATCCCAGTGTTACCTCAACGCTCACTCCACTTAGCCATCGGCGCACAGTCTGGTCACTTACCCTGTTTTATAGATACCTAGTGGGGACGAACACCTGTTCTAAAGAAATAAAACAATTAATGCCTCCACTCAAAGTTTTCCAACGTGAAACAAGGAGTGCAACAGATGCTCATCCCTACTGCGTCGAATTGTTAAGATGGCGAAACACGGCTTATGGAAATTCGTTTGTTATGCGCATGTCGAGATTATGGAACCACATTCCGTCCAATGTGTTCCCTAAAGTTGGTAATTCGTATGTGTACGACTTAAATAAATTTAAGAAGAATATTAACATCTTTCTCCTAAATATCCCTCCAAATTTTCCCCATCCACCATAATCCAAAATTCCCAAATATCCTCCGTCAATCCTAAAATCCTTTCATATCCCATCCCTGTAACCAAACTGTACATTTGTATCACAGGTTCCTTCCTAAAGTTTGGTTCAAAAAGGGTGTGGTTTTGGTGCGTTAAAATCGCACACTACCCAACGAAATACCGCAAAGTTTCAATGGGTGGCTTTCGAGCGTTCCATTCCCTCGTAAAAAAAAAAAAAAAAAAAAAAAAATAACACGGTACTCTTACTTCCTACAACGCAATTTTTTTGATGATAAACGAAATACATAATATCGGAGATAGCTCTTACGATCTTCCCGATGTAAAAAATTAAAGCAGCAATAAAAAGTATCCAGACAGTTTTAAATATGGCGAATCAGTAGGAAGAATACATTTTAAAGAACGATCCTCTAAGTAATAGAGAAGCAATATTTGGAAGAAATCTTTAAAATAGCCTTTCTCCCTATCAAGAAATTTATATAGACTTACGATACAAGAACAAACAGACTTCAGTTAAAGATTTTTTAAAAAACTTGATGGTGGATGTAGTTTCGATTATGAATTAGCACGGACACGAACAAAATGTTGCTCGAGAGACACAAATCATACATCTAGCTATAATAAGATTGGTAGAAAGTTGTGGTTTTATTTTTGTTTTTGATTTATTAAATATTTAATTTTCAATATGTTAACTAGATTTATATCTATCGCGTTGTGGGAGGGTTACTTGTATATACAAAACATGAGTTTTGTATATACAAGTAGATTATTGAACTTATACACCCGTGCACCAATAATCATTCTTTGATTAACGGCCAGAAATAACGAACTGTCGTAAAGAATGTCGAAATCATCGCAGCATCAAAATTTGTTCAGTGATATTTTTAATGTGTTTAATTGCAAACCAAGTTAATATAATTAGATTTTCACATCAAACTTAATTTTCAATCATTTTTTTTTTTAATATGTACCAGAATTTATTGATGTGAATTTTAATTAAACTTGATTTCAAGGACTAATGGCGTTGTCTATTTTAATCATATTTAAAGTGTACTATTAAACACTTTAAATATTGAATTGGTTTTTCACTTTTTTGCCTAAATAGAGTTAAATTAAAAATTTTGTTAAATATCACTTAAAATATTTTGCGTATGTTTAGTTTTTTTCTATATTTTGAATATTGAAAATATGTTTATTGATGATAAAAGATTTTTATTATTTGTAATCAGCTGATAATCAGGAATTTTGATCACCTGACAGAGAAATTGTAATCGCGAAAAAATCGAAAAAAATAGATTGGTAATATTTTGATATTATTTTATTGTGTTATAAAAAAATTCGATTAATTGTATTATTTTTTTTGAATTTGAAGCACAAGGTGTTTCAAATTTAGACCAAAAGTAGAGTTAATACTAATTGTATTAAATGCAAATACTTAATTATGTAATCTTTGAACACATCTAAATTACTAGGTAGTAGCAGTTGAGTCAAATTGACATCTAACTAATAAAAGAGTCCTAAAAATTCTATCTTCTTGATTATTCGATGCTAATAGCAGGGTTCTTAAGTAGCCGTTCAAAAGTTGTTGTGATTGTTATTGATTACATAAAATTATTGATTAAGAATTAGATTCTAGTATAAATCTATTCATTAAATTCAGCACTGATTGGTTTACAGTTTAGATATTGTTTTGGAATGGCTTTTTAAATTTAAAGAAATAAATTTCCATAGATTGTTTATCCACTTTTTTCCAGATTCTAAAATGTTACTATTACAAGCTTGTATTTCATTTGTCTGTATTTTTATATGCCGGTATTATCATTTTCCTGTATTACCATTTACATGCATGGCGTGGTTGTTGATAACAGGATGGACTTTAAAAATCACTAAAATATATAGTTAACACGGCTTATTCAATTTTAGGCTCCATTATTTGTTGGTAAAAAGAGTTTTGCGACCTTTTGCGAACACTTCTTTTTATTACCTACGTTACACCAATCCTTAAATATTCAGTTCAATTTTAGTCTCCGTATCGTGATATTGATATTTCTAGTATTGAATCTTGTATTAATTGAGATTTTTAAGGTTTGCTTTGCGCAATCTACCATGGACTGATTCAATCCGTCTTACACCTTATGAAGCTAGACTCTCTCTGATTGATCTTACTTTTTTACAGTCACGCAGTTTAGTGGCGGACACTTTGTTCGTTCAGCAAATTATGCGCGGCGAAATTATCTCACCCGGTATTCGTGAACAAGTGAAATTTGGGGATAATCCTAGTCTTTTAAGAACTGTATAACACTTTTATATAGCATATCTTTCCATATAGTATAACTTTTGCAAAATACAGCAAATGAAACATGTTCCCGATTCTAAGTGCTCACTCTGTGTGATAAAATCTACAACCAAGGAAAAATTATTTCAATGGAAACTTTTCATTAATGAATTATAGTTATTTTTCAACAGATTTCTAAATTAGCAGAGTATACTTTCATTACTATATTGTTCCATTTTGAATAAAAATAATTCCATTCATTGAATTAGGTTAAAAATATAATAAAAATCTCTGTAGGTTTCCGTCAAATATCTTTTCAGTGCCATTTACTTGAAAAAAAAGTGTATATATATATATATATATTACAGTAAAATGTCAAATTACTGAACCTTCCTTTCTTAAGTATCCATAATGCAAAAAATATATATTAAGAGAAACACTAATAAAAAAAAAAAATGCATTGAACTACTATTATAATAAAAAACAACAATGTATACCCCTACAGTTTTTGAAAAATGTTTTTATTCTTCAGCCCACCCCTAGCTCAGTAAAATTGTATTTTTAATAACAAATTTGTTTCATTTTCGTATTGTTGTTGAAGGGTTCAAGGAAAATAAGAATAATTTTTATTTTTTTTTTTTTTGATCTACATTATATTAACAGTTATTCAGGTTATTTTTTTGTTGTTTTGTTTTTCTTATTTTTAGTTCCACCCGTTATTGAAAAAAAAAGGTTATAAAAAGTTGGTCAAAATGAAAAATAAAAACCATTTTCAATTTTACATTTTTTTTCTTTCTCTCTCAAACATTTGATTAAAAAATTGTTTGGAAAAATAAAATGAAAAAAGAAATAAAAATAACAGAAAAGCAAAAAAATAACGGGAAAAACTAATAAATGTGAAGATGTGTAGGTAGGGTAAGGTATTTATTTAATATTTTTTTCATTCGGTTTTTAAGAGCCACGTGCATCAGTTCCTCTTATATAATACGATGTTATACGATGTTAATTTCGTAAATAGTTTTTTAATATCTCATAAAAGGTGTATAAAATACCGTTATATTAATACCGTTATTAAACTAGTCAAAAATTGTTTTTTATTTAAACATATGCTAACTGTTCAACTGTTATGGTAACAAGTCTTTCTATACCATATATAGGAACATGTTGAAACAGGTGGAAATATACAGGACGTATTATACTGTTATAATTAAATTTATCCTCCAAATGAATACAGTTAATGCAGGAGAAGTACTAGCCCCTATAACTTTGATTTAACTACATACAATTACATTTTGTGATATATTGTAAAAATTTTGTATTTGAGTTGTACGCTATTCTCTATCTGTGAGTTATATTATTCAAATTAAATTATTTGTTTATATTTTATGTTTATTTATATTATTATAGTAATTATTTTTGCATGTTTTTTTGCATCAAAAGCCGGCCAGAATTACTGTTCACGTAGGTAGTGTAAGGGTGCGTTTATGTTAGAGCTACTATAAGTGATAAGAGCGTCAATCAGAGCTGCGCGTGAAAAAATAAAATAAATGGTTAGAAATAGAGGTGTTTATATTGAAGCATCGCTTTGATCATCGATTAACAATGAAAAATTCTATGCTATGCTTTTGTCGCCACTTTTACAACTTATCGCAGCTCCAACATTAACGCATGCTTCGTCCTTAACCTACTAAAACCTAATCCGTTTTAAAACTAAACTTGCAATGGACTTTAAAAGCATATGTACAGTTTGGTTTTTAGTTTGGGATTGGGAAGAGAAATTGGGGATATGAATTGGAGATAAGAATTTGAACTCAATGCAGAATAAATGGTAATTGAATCCTGCAAAAATTAGACAAGATTTTCCACTCTTGCTGCGATTTGAACCCGGACGCCTCGAATGTTAATTTGGCACTGTAACCATTGTACCATCCGCCTATGAATGAAATGCTAATGGAAGTTGAATATTATTTTCAAAAATTTATATTTCTCTGTTTCCCTATTGATAAGTGTTCATCCGAATATAAAAATATTACATTAAAAAATTTATTGAGTCTTTTATGATGTATGACAAACACCATTTTTTCTCGTAAAAATTGTTTTTAGTATCTCATATTTATTTGAAGCTATTTTTTTCCTTTTGTATGTTTGTGTTAAGGATGCACATGAAATCTAAAAAGTGTGCAGACCAAAATGCTGATAAATTAGAATAAAAACAGGGGAAGTGTTACAATACAGTCAATATTCAGATAACAAGGACTTACACAGTTGTATGGGAAAATTATTAAAAAAAATTTGAATTTGTTCAAGTTTTCAATGGAAAAACATTAAAAATACACTTCTCAGTAATTGAATATTGAAATAGGGTCTAAATTACGTCTATGGAAGTATACTTTAGGGGATATTAAATTCGTCCAGTTTTAATGGCACATGCATATCATGTGTTTATTAAAAATAACTTTCTTAGATGATAATATTATTAATATTAAAAAGGGCTTACCTATTTCCAGTTCAAGTTCAAAAAATTAGCCTTAATTAATCAAAGGACCTAAGGGTTTAGAACAAAAACTGAATATTTATTAAAAACACTTTGAAAATAAATGCTTTGACCATTCACTTTCCATGTAATATAATAATTTCAAAGATTTTCTATCCAATATGGATTTACATAATATAATATTTCCTTGACAATTATTAAACAATTTTACCCTTATAATTTAAAAATTCTTTCATTCGTAGAATATTTAAAATGAAATTTTTGCATAATTCTAATATATGTATTTATGTAAAAAGGGATATTTTATAATAAAACTAATTTACAGAACATATTTCTCCAAAGAATACTCTAGTTCTATAATCCATTATTTTAACCTTTCATCTTTTTCATAAAATTTCTAATTGACTTTGAGATAAATTATTCATTAAATCAAACATGGAAGAAAATCTCTAGTTTTTGTTTTGTGGATTTTAGGGGATTTATTGTATGAGAACATTTACAAAATTATATCACAACCCAATAATTTTGAATAAAATTAGGTAAAGTATAGTATATTTTTCTAAGTAAGTAAGGCCACCTTAGACTTTTTATCATATCACTTTTAATAAATAATTTAATAGATTTAAAAAAAAATCGAAGTCATATAGGAATACGAGTATTGTGTGGCCGTCAAACAACTACTCGAACCCACTGCTCTACCCCAACTAAAGTTTGCACAAACTTTGGTCATAAGACTAAACTACTTTTGGCAAAATTTCAAATTTCCAGCTTTACCATGCATAGAGTTATTTTTATAAGAAAACAGAAGTTGTGTGGCGGTTATACCTGAGAGCCAACAGGCTGAATTTCAATAATGATGAAGGTCTCCTTTACTGCGTACTAAACTTAATGAAAAATCTATTATATCCTTTTGACTTATAGTCACCGTCGGTTCAAATAGCATAAACAACAACTAATTTAATACCATATCATATCAATAATAAAAACTATTAAATAATATGTCAACAACTGCTAAATATAAAGAAATATTTGAATTAAATAATATAATTCACAGATACAGAAGTATCGAATAACTCAAATACAAAATTATTACAATATAACAAATAAAATTGGTTATATATAATTGGAATAGCCAAGTTGTAGATACATCATGCATAAATTCTATGTGGAATTCATTAGGATTAATTTGAAATACAAGAACACAACCATGTTCCGTACCTTTTCTCATTTACCAACATGTACCTAAGTCCATCTTCTGTAGACTTGTTACCACATTGAATAAAACTGACTTAATATTTTTTAATATTAAAATTTTTTTATAGGTGTCAAAACTAAACAAGTTTTAAGGTACGAATAGAAGTTTTTTAAAACATGTTAAACAGTACTTTGTCTGAATATGATACGGATTAAAATATATTTTAAGTTTAGTTACCGATTACATGAAAATTTGTCAAGAAACTCTAGGGTAACTTTCAATATCTCAAATATTCAAGTTCTAATATTTCCTCACATCTAATTCCTTTATCCTCATAGCTTTTTCTCTAAGTGTACAATAATTTAATTTATATGAGTGTATATATATATATATATATATATATATATATATATATTTTAATTTTATTTATAATATAAGCTATAAAAAATGATTCATGATCGTATTAAAAAAATCTAATGAAGGGAAAATTTTGTCAAAACCATATATAAAATTTTTAATACATTCTAATAAAAAAGTTTATTTTGTTATTTTTGTTTTTAAAAACCACTGACAATAGCGGGGTTTAAAATAAACAAAATATAAACCCGGTAATGAAAGTCATTTTGGTAAGAAAAACATACATACAAATACATATATATATAGATATATATATAAAATAAACAAGAAGCAAAATTTTGTATAAAACAAATATTTAATGACAGAATATAAAAAATAAATAAAATCGCGTTACATGACTATTAAAGAGTATAATATGTGTCATGCGATAACACAAATTTAAATCGCGGATTTTCTTTTTGATGTGCGGATTTTTATTTCCGTTTTTTTTTTTTTTTTTTTTATATGATTTTTCAAATAAAAACGTTCTCATAAAAAACAAATTTGTTAATTAAATGATTCACATTAAAATTCTAATATGTGTATGTATATACATGTATTAATACATATTATCTATACATAATATATTATATGGGATCCTCTGATGAAATTTTAGAAATTTTTATTTATTATTATGATTTAATGCCCTTTAATTCAAATGTCTTTAACAATCATTATATTTAATTAAAATTAAATTAGTGATTGTACCATTAACCCTCAAGAGGACAGTTGTGTTATAAACTGAGAATACATAAATTTTTGAAGAATTCAGTTTTCCTCAGCTTAAAGAAGCATCAATGATACTGATATTGCTAACATTGATGAAGGATTGCATGCTTTCTGTATACTAAAGTTTTGTAACGCTTTGGACATCCTCGAACACTCAGTTTTTCAGTAAATAAGCCATGTCAATACTCACTACACGAAGTAGGTCCCATATTTCTTGACACACTAAAATTTATTTATTAATATATTTATTTATAACAGTCCCTTACCTCATCTTATGTAATAAGGGAATGAAGCATTCCTTTTCTTTTCAGAGGTGACAGGCTATTATATATATTTTATATTTTACTATATATATTTGGTTTCCATGGGGATTTGCAAATTTTGAAATTAAGTAGCGGATTAAGGGATTTGAAATTAAAAATTTATTACCCTTACGGGAATCCCCATGAATTTCCAATCGCACCCTCTCGGTTTGAAAGCCAAATGTTTACCCGCACGTCTCACCCCCTCGAATTACATCGAACCCGCATCCCCTCGGTTAGTAAGCCAAATTTTGCCCACTAACCCACCAGGTCCACATACTATAATAATTTTAATGTAAATTCTACAAAAAATAATACAATCCCTTTTTCACTGCTTGCCTAAAACCTATTGTAGGGAAAACGAAAATAACGGGATAAATATACTTAAACCGTATGCAAAGTATTATTATGTCCATCAGGAGTAGTTGAATTGGGAGTCCATAAGGAATAAGTTGGCTTTCTGGAATTTTTTGTAATCATAAGAATTGAGAAGCACTAATGGTGGGACTAATGGTAATTTCTTTTGCAATTTGTTGATGTGACTTGTAATGGAGCTCCTGTATTTCAAAGTTCTAATTCGAATAGCCTCAATAATATATAAATAAGTTTCAACTGCTATGCGAGTATAACGTTAGAAGAGTTGGATGTTTGGCACGCTATTTTTAATTTCTTTTAAAAAATTATCTAGTATCTAGATATTTATAGAACGAACAAACAATCTTTCTTGTGATAAAACTTAAAAAATCAATAGTCATTTAATACCGGACTCATTGAATCATTTTCGTTTGATATTCTTTTCCTTATTTTTTACTTTATAAGAAATTTTTTTTTTAATTTAACTTAATTATTTAGGGAGAGCACATAACTTCTTTTATTATTATTTAATGTAGATATTTCTGTTGTTTTAATATCTTTTATAAATATACTGTTATGTCTTTTGTATTGAAACTTGGAGTACCAGCTTATTTAATTGAATAGACAAAAGTAATTAAAGTTATGCAGTATTTGTTAGCCTTGCAAGAGAAACAATTGATTTGTTAGGTACGATTAGGATGAAATATTCTTAGGTATATTTATTGATTTTAAATTTTCTGTAATTAAACAATATAGATATTATTAGATAACTGATAGTTTATTTTAATATTATGTATTCTGTATATTGTTGATTAATCAAAAGTAATGGAAAATCTCCAAAATTTTCAATTCCATATAAATCATTTTTACATAAGCTATTCACTTAATAATTCTGAAATCATGTCATCATGAATAGAATAATTAGTTTTATTTTCTAAGATATCTAAAATAATATTATATAATAATTTTTAGTATTTATCTTATAAAATTTATATCCCATGTGAATGGTATATTAAATGTTGGTACATATAATTGCATAATTTTGTATTAGTTCTCTGTTGATATCTATTTACCTTAAATATAGATATGATATACAGAGGACCTGATTCAATAGAATTTTGTAGTTATGATTTACTGGAATTATGTATAAAGTGCACTAGAATTCTATAATCTATTATTATAAATAATTACTCATAGTATTAAGCTACTTGGAAATTTCATCTACTATTTATTTTTCCAAGAATCAATACAATAATAAATTCTGGAGCAATTTCATATATTTTGTAAATATATATAATTTATATTTTGTGTGATTGAATTTCACATCCAAGTGTATAGGAAATGAAGATTCCAGGATGCAATCTGTTATTTATTGAGACTAGATTTATTTTTATGATATCCAATTCGTTTGGATATCTAACGGTTAAAATATTTTGAAATATCAAAATATGTTATCACTTGTTTTTTCATTTTCAGTTTCACCCCTCTTTTAAACAAGGTGTTCTTCTTGAACGTAAGTGCAATTGTATTTCATTCGAGGTGGTTACTTCTAATTGGATTGATTTTAGTTACGTTTTCTATACGTTTTATCCTAATTTATACGTTTATTTCTGATCTTCGCTTCGAATAAACAGATGCGCTACTTTGAGTTAGGAAATGCGCTACTTTAAGAGTTCCCAATATAAGTGGTAAATATTTTTACTAAGTTTTACTCTTAATTAAGTGCTTTCTAATTCCTAGATGTTTAACTGAAATATCGGGACTATACGAGTATAAATTGTGCGAAAAGGTGTAATCAAACTACAACCATATCAACTTTTATAGCTGTTCTATGATTGATTGGGATAAAAACTTTTGTACAATTGGAAATACACCCAGATATTGCGAAAGGTCAGTTTTTTAATAGGAAAGCTTTTTTAAAAATCTTTGGCGTTTATTAGAAGTCTTTTACATTCTGCTGAAAATAATCTCTGTGATAAAAGATTGGCTAACTAATTTTGGATTAGATGTTAGATATTCCTTTATAATATCTTATAAACATTTAAGCTAGTAGTATATGTTTTGCAATAAACTAGTAGCTTGTTTTAATTACAACTAAATTATTAAAATGACGATGAAACTTTAAAAAAAAGTTCTAAATTATTTTCTTCTTAAAAACTTATATACTAACGCTAAACTAAGGCTATACGGCATATGAACATTAGAAAATACTTACTTATTGGAGGATCCAATATTCAAAGGTGTATACCATCGCTATTTAAATTTAAAGTTCTTTACGCTTCTAGAACAGCAAATTGCAGTGAAGTTCTATATACAAAGATTTTGACTCCTATTAAAAATTGTGACACTTCAAGTAAAACTTCATGCAATTAAATTACATATTTTCCTTTTCTTAGAAGCCTCGTCCCTGGCCATCTTGAATTGCTATGACAACGTAATTGTTTTTAAATTTTCCTACAGGTGCTTTTTTTATTATATAGGTAACTATTTCTTAAAAAATAATTTTGATGCTTAACAAAATAAGGAGTTTTTCAATAAAATAATATTACAATTATAATTTTATAAGAGGAAATAAATGCACAATAAGAGTAGGATAGTATTAAAGATTTTTGCAAATAAATTTAATATTTTCCCATATTTTTTTGCACTTAGTATTTAATATGACGGAAAATTTGCTGGAAATACAAAATTTATTATTCCTTTCTCGTTTTTTTATCCCCAACTAAATGCTTTACATAATATATATTATGTATATAATATTTTATTTAAAAAAACTCAAATATACTAGCAAAACAGATGCAGAGTCATAACTCCCAGGGTCATAAGTCCATTAAGGACCTTTAAGGACATATGACTTATTTAGTGGGTCAATATTTGTATAGCTTTTAAACAATATGTATTTACATATTTGTCTATGCGAAGCATATGTTGGTTGGTCAAAAAGTCAAAGTTGATCCCTTTTGCAGAGTATTTATGAATTCATGTATGCGAGACTTTGGTTACAAAATCAGGTTTATAATGTGTAGTTTGTAGTACAAATGTTGTTGTTATGTAAAATTATTACTTTTTTGTTAATTTTGGAAAAAGGGAATACTCATGATTTCAAACCCAATTCCGTAATGTGTGCTAGTTATTTTTGATATTATTGTTCAAGATAGGATTCGTACATATTCATACTCATCAGTGTTAATTAAAATTTATATTTGTATTAATATTAATAATAAATTTTCAACTGAGAACTGCATAAGGGAGTTATGACCCACCATTCTGAATCAAAACTACAAGAGTCATGAGTCCCCTAAGGAGTTATTGCTCATTGTTATGAGTCTTAAATCTTTAAGGGACTTATGTGCCATTAAATGAGTCAAAAGTCCCTAAGGGTATTATGACACTAGGATTTATATCACATATATACCATTATATATATATCACATATATACCATTATGTACCTTGACAGTATTCTCTTTAAACATGGGGGATCAATATAATAACATTGGCATTTAAATATAAAAAAAGTTCCACGGTCACGTGATCGTCCTACGCGCTTGTACTTTTAAATATTCAATGTTGTTTTTTATTAAATTTTGTTATCACAAATGTTTTTTTGCTTTTTTACTCTTTCATTATCTTAATATTTTTTTAAGAAAAATTTTCAATAAAAAAACTAATTTAAAACAATGTTTTTTATTAAAAAAAAACAAAAAACCGAACAAAAAGAGAGAAAGTAAAAAAAAATTTTTAATATTGATTTTCATCACTTCTTTACAATGGACTTACATTAATTTTTTTTTTTAAATTACTTAAATTTAATGCAAACTTTAATATAAAGAATTTGAATAAAATTTTTAATTAGTTGTTTAAATTTCAATTTTCTTTTTATCTTTAAAAAAAAAACCGAAAATTAGAATTTCAAAAGAAAAATTCGGTTTCGTGTTGGGATCATTATTTTATAAAATTATTCGGAATCATTAATTGAACATATTAAAGATTTTCTTAAAATATATTTCATTGATATAAATAATTAATAAATTTCAATTGAAATTTATATACCCTTTTATTATATTTTCCTAAGAAATTCAGTTTCTTTTAATTAAAATTTATAAATTATAGTATGTATTTAAATTTAAAAAGAAAAGATGTCGTCCATGTCCTTTGATTTCTATCCACAGTGTTGTGTGTCACTGACCTGTGTGTTAGTTTTATTTTAAAGTGAGTGAAATGTTTGAAGAGTTCATTGTGCTGGTATTGATCAAGTCCCCATTTAAGTATAATTTAATCAAGTTCCAAATGTTTCCGGACCATGCTAGTGCTTTGCTCCCCAGAATTTGTATGCTTTTTAATTTGCCTTCGAGAACTTGGTGTACTCACTAAATATATAGCCAGGATATGCTACCTTTGCTTCCGCTTATTAAAAGTGCGATTCTTTCTTCGTTTCTGCAGAAAGTCTAAAATATAAATGCCTCTAAGATATCTTGCAATGGTCACTTACCGACGAACGTCTCCAATACCTTATACCTTATGTTACTATACCCTGTTATATTTTAATTGATCAAAGATTATTTGGTTGATTGACTAACTTGATAGAAATTTAAGTAGTCAGAATTGCGAATTTTTTAACTTACAGTCATTTACATAGAATCTTCAAAGTACGCTTTAAATAGTTTTTTAAAGTACGTGAGTCGTGACCATTTATTTTCTCAGTATTTGGTTTTATTTAATATTTCTATGGAATTACCACACCCTAATGTTTTATGATATTCCCCTAAAAAGTTCTTTACTTATAACATCTTATATTTTTGCAGTGCCCTTCTTTTTTATATTACACAAATAATTAAAATTACTTTAAGTCCACTTTGATATTTTTAAAGACCTAACAATATTAATCGATATTTTTTTTTTAATTTAAAACTATAAAAGCAAAATCAAAGCAAAATCTACATATGTCGACTCAATCAATGAGGGCTATTTTAATGTTACCATAATAGCAAAATTTTGGAATCATATATAAATTATGAGTTTTTGAAAAAGTAAATCAAGTTTTACCATCTAAAGTAAAAGGCACATCATTAAAATAAAAAGCTTTACTAACTTAATGTCAATTTAAAATAAGTAAAATCTGACAGTTAGTTCAGTTGTTAAAATGGCGACTTTTCAATCGAAAATCTTGGGTTCAACTCCATGTCGGCTAATATTCACTAGATATACGATAGAATAGTTTAATGAGAAGTCCTAAAGCAAATTGGGCAAAGTACTATTGAGAACTAAAGTAATATTTACTATTGTCTGGTACTACAAATAAATAAATAAATAAACATGTCAATGTCAATTTTGCTTCATTCTTTACTTTCTTAAGACTATATTTATCTTCATTTTAAGATCAACTATTTATCTTTAATTTAATTTAAAGTTAATTCAGAAGAAAAATAAAATATTTCTTCAAAGGTTGATGAATTGTAAATTTTTTTTTATTCTTAGAATCATTTTGTGAAAAGATGAATTGTACGCGTTGGCGTCTATCGGTCAAATTTAATTGTAAATCATTTTTCTGAAAAAAAACCTTCTTATTATATAGAAGATTTTGTTAAATGTAGCAATTAAAATCTAATTTAAAAAGGGATACTAAAATAAATAATAAATAAATTACAAAGCAAACAAACGTAATTAATATTTTTATTGAAACTCTTTTTTACATTTAAATTTTTTTATTTGCAAAATATTATAAAAGTCTCAAAATAAAGACGTCTGCAAAATAAAGGTAAAAAATCTAAAAATAAATTCCTTGCAATGATATAAAAAAACACTTTTAATTTAAATTTTGATTTTCTTTGCTTAGTATAATCGATTTTTTCGAGTATAATCGATATTTTCAATTTATTACAAAAGGTGCAACGCTTGACATTCTTGTAACATTTTTTGTATTGTATATTCAAATACTTAAAAACTTGAAAATAGTTTTTGTAGAAAGTTCAAACTTGAACTGAAGTATAATTTGACAATATATTTAATTTATATTTTTAAAACTTTTTTTTGTTTAAAATAAAGTAAAGACGTCATTCAATTTAAATAAATTACCAAATTAAAAAATAAAGTTGCTATGCTCACTGTCATCTGATTGTATAATTACATCCCTTTGTTTCATTTCAATATGTCATTTTGAACTTGTTCAATCAGTTCAATAACATTGTCTTCACCACAGATTCTCTTACCTCAGATTCCTTTTAAAGTCATCGCCGATTGTTTATTTAAACCAATTGCTCGAGTTGTCAGATATTATAAATTTTATTATACAACCTCTTTGATACATTTTCATTAATTTTATTACTTCTGAATAAATTGAAATAAAAACCGAATATCTGAAATAAAATACCTACATCAAATCCATACCTATTAAATTTCATATTAATTGCGTAATTTGTTTAATGACAGTTATTTTAATTATTTTGATTTTATTTTTAAATTAAGTAAAATAATTTTCACAGAATATTTAATTACACCTACATCATTACAAGGTTTTCCAAACAAAATTAAATACAAATTTAGTCCCGGCATTTATTGAGAAAAATGTTTTTCATTTTAATTATTTTGACCTTGATTAATTAATTTCTCATGTAAAATTTAGGTAACAATTTTTTTTTTGTGTTATTTTTTATGTTTAAATTAAGTTTAAATTTTAGAATTTGTTATTTTAGGTTATTTACCTGAAAGTAAGCAAATTTTAATGTATCATAGCCTACAGGGATCTCTGGGAATTGATAAGGTTGACCAAATATTTTTTTAATTAAGATTTAGATATCATATTTTAATAATTTGACTTTATTAATTAATTTTAATATTAGAATTACTTAATATTACTCATAAAACACAGATTACATTTTTTTCAATTACTTTCTTGATTATTACTTCACACCCATATATTATTATTTTTTTATAAATCACCGATTTTAGAATATTACTTACAGTATAGGATCCTACGGGCTTATATTTGTATGTATAAATTTATTTTAGCATTATAAATGAAGAAGAGGAATTGTAGGGATCATTTACTTTTCCAGCCTCATGTTTTTTTTTTATTTAAAATTTATGTTATTCTTCTTAACATTCTCAAATTATCTTAGCTTATACAAGTTCAAGCTTATTTTTATATAATTTAATTAACATTTAAACTTAACCTATAGTTTGATTGTTAATTTTATTAATTATTTTATTCATCTAAGTAGTATTGCAATTTAGCAATTTTTTTTAATATTAATTTTTGGAAAAATTCAGAGTATTAAAACCAAACATCAGTTTTCTTAAAATAAAACCACAACCTAACTTAAAATACTTAAGCCTAGCTAAAAGTGTTTTGTATATATAATAGTTAAAGCTAATTTATTGGAGTTATCTAACCACCACTAGTTTTTCTTTAATGATTTTTCTTTTTCTGGTATAGACATATTAAACTTTATATTTATTCCGTTAATATTGCCCGGTTGAAAATCTATAACCTTGCATGTATAGTGATATAATTGAGGGACATGGTTTTGGTTTTGTATGTAACCTTTTTGATCTAAAAAGATGAAGTGCTCAGGGGCAATGAAGCCAATGAGCAAAGTCTTTTTGATGTACTCCTCATTGCGGTAGAATATTAAGATATTAAACCATTTTCTGGAGTATTTTGTGGTCTATCATAGTAATTTCGAACTAGTTTTATTATTTATTAATCATCGATTCTTTAGCTTTGAACTTCCTTGTACAGATATTTTTTTAAATAATAAAATTTATAGTCGGATTCGGTTCAGCCTCAAATTTTACTTAAACTTTATATAAAAAAAATTATTGAAAAAATTGCATACTTGTAGGTTTTTTTTTAGAAAATTCAAAACTAAAATATAAAACTATTAAATAAGTCATTTGTTTTTTTTCATTATTTTTTAGATTTAGATCCTATGAAAAACTATTCTTCAAATGCAAATTGGGGTTCTTTTCAACCCAAACATGTATATGCCTCTCATTTATATAACTGCAATTAGATAAAATAGGTTAAGTTACATAACTATTATTTATATTTTTACATGAAGGAACATTGGCTCTTAGATACGTCATATCTTACCAATTATGAAAACTTTAAATAATTTTTAAATGGTTTATCTTTTATTTAAAAAAAAAAAACTGAACACATATATATAAGACATATAATGTTCTATTTTTAGTTTAATTGCTGGCAATTAATTTTAAATTTAGTAAAATAGTTTATAAATAATAATTAGTCTTGTAATCTTCTCGTTGTTCTGTTTAAACATGACGTTATTAAATCTTGTAATTTATTTTTTGAAACAGTTTGTTTCCTAATAAAAGAGCAACATCATCTTTAGCGATATCTTGGCCACTTTACAGTAACAACGGTATTGCCGTTGTCGTACATTATAAATAAATATGTAAGATGCAGCTATGAATGCTATGAATTCAACACAGATTTACACCTACTGTTTTTGGATTTTAAACAGGCGTTCGACTGCATTGAAAGAAGCAAAATTCCAAACTCTTTGCATAACTTGGGTATACCGACGAAACTAATAAATCTCACCATGATGACACTAAACAATACCATGGGTAAGGTCTTATTACAGCGAAATATATCCGAGTCTTTCAGAATTAAATCAGGAGTAAGACAGGGAGATACACTATCGACAACAATCTTCAACTTGATGCTACATCATGCGGTCAGAGATCTATATAGAGGAGGTCACATATTCTGCAGATCAGAATTGTTTTATGCGTATGCTGATGATATAGTAATAATATCAAAAAACAAGAACGATGATGCGCATGTTCACATCCATAGAAGGAGCTGCAAAAGCTATTGGACTGCGAATAAACCAACCAAAAACACAATATCTGAAGGTATCAAGAAGAGAAAGCAGAAGACAACCCGAAAGCATTACCATCGGGGAGTACCAATTTCAAGGTACTGCAAGTTTTAAGTATTTGGGTGTGATAATAAAAAATGACAACAGTATGCAAGATTGTATAACTGACAGATTAGTGGCTGCAAACAAATGCTACTACGCGCATCTCAAATTATTTAAATCCAGATTACTCACCAGAAAATCCAAGCTCAGTATATACAAAACAACCGTGCGACCAGTACTTACTTACGGTTGTGAAGCTTGGACCCCTACGGTCACTGAAGAGAAAAGTTTGCGAGTATTTGAACGCAAAATATGAAGAAAAATCTACGGGCCTAGAATAACAGAGGATGGGGAATATTTTCAAAGGTCAAATGAAGAGCTGGACCGTATAATCGAGGGGAAAGATGTAGTCAGGTTCTACAAAGCGCAACGCATTCGGTGGGCTGGACATATAATGAGGATGGAAGAAACACGGCCCCAGAAACAATTACTTCAGTATCGCCCACTTATAAATCGACCACAGGGAAGACCTCGTCTGAGATGGCTGGACAGTGTAGAAAAGGATTTACTAACACTAAATGTACAAAACTGGAAGCTAAAAGCAAGAGACAGAAATATCTGGAGACTAGTTGTGCAAGAGGCTCAAGCTCACCCCGAGCTGTAACGCCAGTTGATGATGATGATGACCTAAAAAATAATCCTGAAGAACTTCCTTCCCAGCAAGCAATTTCGATCTCATTAAGATGTTATAAGCGCTTATATGACATTTTATAATGCTTTTAATCTTATTATTTGGCTCTATATCTGTCTATAGAACAATTAAAAGCCACTTATAAGCTTATTTTGGCGAAAATTATAAGACTGTAGTTGCTGAGTAAACATCTTATAAATGCTCTTACTGCTGTTTTAAGTTCTTTATAAGTTCATTAAGAGATTGCAATGAGATTGTGACTAAACATTTATAAAACTTTTATAAGATTCTATAGCAGCACTAATAAAATTTACTCAGTGCTTTTATAAGATACTTTATAAAATTGGAAAAAAAAATTTTTTTTTTTTATCATTACTATTTTTTTTTTATTCTTAAAATTTAATTTTTTTTATCATTACTACTTTTTTTTTTATTCTTATTAATAGTATTATAATATTAATGCATTGTTGTATTGACTTTATAAATTATATATTTGAAATTTAAATTTACCTTTGTAGCGGATTCGAACCCTAGTCCCTGATTTTCTAAATAACACGTCGACGTCATACCATCTGAGCCAAAGAAGTACTTTTAAATCATATGCAATTTTACCTAATAAAAACTAAACAACTCTTAAAGTGCTTTTATAAGAGCTGTATTGCTTTAACAAAAGCTTTATAAGTATTTTATTCTTATAAAAGCTATCATAGTATTGTTTATAAGTATATTACTTTTATAGAAGTTCTTTTTTCGCGCCAAACAGCTTTTATAAGATTTGTTGACATAAATTCAAATGCAATTGACAATTTATTTTTCTTGTGTTATAATAGAAAAAGTGATACTACTAAAAGTGAAAGAAGCTATATTAATTTAAAATAATTAATTAAATCATCGGTAATTAATTTAAATAGTTTTGTTGTTAAAAATGTCGTTCAAAATTGTGCAACAAACCAAATATGTTGGAATAAACAAACCAGTTGCGGTGAAAGAGTTAACTGTTGTGCCAGAAAAATGGTCAAGAGACAAATTATTATTTTGGCCAACAAATTTAAAACGTTGTAAGCTAGAAGAACTTAAAAACAATCCGTATTCGAAACCTTCGGAGAATTGGAGCATTCAAGAATGTATTTTGAAAAGGTGGAACATTGGTTCAGTAGACGAAGCCAATAAAATATTATCTGATATGGAAAGTAAGTATCTATCTATCGCATGTTGGGTTGCATTACAGATTTTAAATAATTTTAACGTTAATTTCATTATGATTGATTACAATTTAATTTGATTTTAATTTTAATGTAAACAATATTAAAACTAAATAATAGTTATCTTTTTTATGTTGCAATTATATTTAACTACATACACATACCTACATACAGATAATATTAATTGCAATTTTAGATATTTCGGACACTGAACGAGAAGTGGAAGAATTAAGCGTTTCCTATAATAATCGGTCAAAAAGATTAAAACCTAAAAAGTTTTTTAATAGCTCTAAAGAATTTGACACACAAAAAAATGAAGTAAGTTGTGAAACAAGTCATGTTTTAAGAGAGCAATTAAAACTTTATCAAGGTGCAAAAATAATACCAGAAAACAATATAAATGAATCAGAAATTGTTGTAGAAACTGAAGAATTTGTTAGTAGTGCCTCTTTAGATATGCCTAACAACACTTTAGAAAAGTCAGCTGGTGGTTTAAATAATTTATCATTAATTGAAGATCTCATAAACCAAAATGTATCAGACATAAATGCAAGTACCTTTAAAGTTTTGACATTGGATGACTCCATTATTTACCTGCCAGAAAAGGCAAATCTCAATGATGAAAATTTTCAATATCTTATTGAAAACCAAAAAATTATTCACGGCATGTTGAAAACAATTATCAGCGGAGTTTCCGGACTTAACGCGAAATTAGATAAACTAATAGAAAATCAATCACCACAACCTTCCGGTGAAATTAGTACGAGAATTCCAAATAATAACTCTAAAAATATTAAAATAATTGAAACTAAAGAAGAGTGTTGTACTATGGAAGAGAAGCTAAATGATCAATCCTACAAAGCTGAGTGGGTAAGAACTTTTCTATAACGGATTTGCTAAAAACTTATTGAAAAATATTATTTTTTTTTTCAGGTAAAATATTTAACAACATGTTTTGGAGATAAAAGACAATTTATGAACAAAGGCTATGATTGTTGCTTCACAATTATTGATAAAATTTTTTCCCGTAACTTTTTAACGCAATGTTCTTGGTCTGGGGGATCTCGGACTGAAGTTCCAAAAATTTCATTAAAAGTTTTTAAAAATATAATTGATTTAATATTTTTAGTAGTTGTAGCAGCTGATAATAATTTCACGTATGAAATTTTAATTAATTTTTTAAAAATACAATTACGAAACAGCAAACGTAGAGCTGAAGTGAAGCAAAGTGATCGGCAATCGCATTCCAAGAAAAGACCAAAAATTAAGGAATTTGCAAATGCTGAGAAATCTAATCATCATCCTACAGATTCTGTTCAAGAAAAAGCAGTAGAGTAAAATTTTCATTTAAAAAGTATTTAATATTGTTTTTTGATGCATTTTTTTTTAAATTTATAAAACGTTTTTAAACAAATTTTTAAAGTAAAAACAATTAATAATAATTAGTTAACTTTTAGCATATTTTCTATTATCCTATTAGTTTATCCAATTTCGCGTTAAGTCCGGAAACTCTGCTGATAATTTTTTTCAACATGCCGTGAATAATTTTTTGGTTTTCAATAAGATATTGAAAATTTTCATCATTGAGATTTGCCTTTTCTAGCAGGTAAATAATAGAGTCATCTAATGTCAAAACTTTAAAGGAACTTGCATTTATGTCTGATACATTTTGGTTTATAAAATCTTCAAATAATGATAAATTATATAATCCACCAGCCGGTTTTTCTAAAGTGTTGTTATGTATATCTAAAGAACTCTGTCCGTCTTTCCGAAAATAAACCGTTTCCCATTTATACTTTAAAATATTAATTAATTATTATTTGTTTTTACTTAAATAAAATTTAAAAAATTGTTTGTTTAAATTTTTGTATGTTATAATACCAATTAAAAGAAAAAAAAAATTTATTTCACAATAATTGTGCCTTTAAATATTGTAAGAATATGAAGAAAGTGTTTTTTTTTATATTGATTTATTATTAAATAATTTTATAAAACTTTATGTACATTATCAAAAATTAATAAAGTGAATTCATAATCCTTATATATTATATTATTAATTATTATAAAACAAAAACATAAAACCGTTTACAATTTTCATTAGCCATTATTATAAATCACTTTTACACGTATGCAACAAAGGCAGAAAGACAACTTCTCCATTTTTATATTTAATTGGTACCAATTTGTTCTTAATACAATTCAATTCAAATAAGTCTGGCAGATTTTCTTCCAAATTGGATGAGTAAATATTTAATCTGAAAGATTTTATTGGCGCAATAAAAAAATCCGACATTTTTTTTAAGCTATTGCCATAAATAAGAACTTTTTTCTTATGACAAACAGAATTTTTCATTTTGAAAAATTCTGTTTGTCATAACAGAATATTATTAAATATCTATTTCAACATGTGCAACTGTTTCCATGTTATCGTCTTCTGTTAAATCATCATTCCAAGCACATTCTTCTTGTTCATCTTGAATCTCTAAAAATTGTTATATTTTAAAATTGTTTTTGCATTTAGGTCAAATAATTTACCTTCTGAAATTGTAGGAGAAGATTGTGGTATGAAAACCATAGACTGCTGTTCATTTTTAAAATTCTTATCATTTTTTTCAATTATTTTCACAAAATTGGACGAATACTTTTGTTTATTTCGGTAGTATGTACCACTCCGTTTAAATTTTCGCCATTTTGAAATATCCATTTGCTCTTTCTTTATATTATATTCTTTGTATTCAAAATATTTTATTGTTAAAAGTTACCTGAGTAATGATTTTTACATAGAGAAATTGAATGCAGTTGTAATTTATTGACATTTATTGACAGAACTTATAAATGTTCTTAAAAAAAGCTGTATAAGCTGTAATAAGTGTCTTATTATAAGACTTGAAATCTTAAAGTCCGTAAGGCTTATTAAAATAACATTATTAGCGCTTATAAGATTTCATTACAAGATTTATCAGAATGTTAGTTAATAAGATTATTATTCTCTTAAAAAATGCTCTATAAGACGTTAAAAAACCTATTTTACAAGACTTTGGTTCTTATTAGTAATAAGTCTAATATTTTGCTAATAAGCCTTTTATAAGATAATTATAAGTACTTATGTCTTGTTAAAAATGAATAAGCTTCTTAATTGTTCGCTGGGTTTAGGAGTTATCCGATTTCCTCCAAAAACTTATCAATCGAAAATATTATCATCAAAACCTTATATAGGAAAAGTGACATATTGCGCTCAGCAGTTCAGACTCAAAATTGTTTGCACAGAGAGCTAGACAGGTAGACACACACACACATACAAACAAAATAAAATAACAAGTCTTTTGGATTTCAGCTCACTGGCGTAATTCATATTTACAAAAATCTCAGAATCCAATTTTTGATTTGAAAACCCTACCTACCGCTTATTTATATTTCATACATAGCGGTTTTTAAAAAGACCATCAAACCTTTTAGAGAATACAGCAATTATGAATTTCACCAACAACAACAAAAAATATATATTTAAAAAGAAAAACCCTGAAAATTAGTTCAAGATACTAATAAGAAAGAAAAATAAGAAAAATCGAAAAGAAAATACTTTAAAATTCAATTTCAAAATAAAAAAAAAAAATCAGTGCTTTTAAAACATGCTGTCATTACACCTACCATAACGTTGATCTTTTCTTGTAGTTTCCCATCTCTGGTGCTTTCAGTGAAGCAAGAGATTCAAAAGTTTTTATTTGTCTTTTTTTTTTTTTTTTGAAGAAGAAGAAGGAGATTTCAAGGTTTGAGAACTTCTTTGAAAGTGAGATTATTTTTAATTTTTTTTGTATGTGGGCGTATTTTTTTTTTTATAAAAAAATTTTAAGTCTAATTGAGGGCCCATTTTAAGCTAATTCATTCTAAGCCCTAATTAGTTTATTTTTTTGATAATTTGTATAGGTACCTATAAATATGACCTATAGGTTTATTTATTAGTATGTAATATATAGACTTAAATATAAATTTTTTGGTTTGTAGAAATAAACAGTGGTGAAATCTGAATAATTTTTTAAAAAAGTTTGGAGCCATGGAATGAAAATTTAAAATATATCTTGATACATCAGCAATTGGATTTTTATTCTTCTTACTTCATTTAATCAATGACTATTAATTCTTGACCGATGAAGTATTGTATTTCCCTAAAAATTTAAAGTTTTATATCGGGTAATTAGAAAATGCATACAAGCACTGAAGAAGTCTGCACGGACTTTTATTTGCAATAACAGAAATTCTAGTGCAATTAAAAGGAAACTACTCGGGTTTTTTTATTTATTTTATATACATTACACTTAAGCGCTTATGTTATTAGATTAAATATTAAAAATAAGCAGATTTAAATGTTACAGGTCCTCTGACCTCTTTTTAGGTATACACTAAAACGCTAAGCTTTAAATTACATTGACTTCTTTTTTTCAATTTTAATGATAAAGAAGCCTAAAATTCCATTAAAACCGTTGGCAACACCTATTTCTTCTGCTGCATTGATCTACATCAAGACACTTTTTTGAATTCAGTTAACAATTGTTATTTCTGTAAATTTTTCTGAGCCGGTGCTTTTTTAACAAAAATGTTGCCAGATAAAATGGGGTCCTTATGAACACTGGAAAAATGGCGTCAGACTAGATCTTCCATTGAATCCATTATCAAGCAGCTTTGGTGAACATAATAAGAAAAAAACCATTGTCATTATAACGTAAAGTACACACGACTTAAATGAATTCAAGTTATCTAGCAGTCAATGAAATGGTAAAATTTCGGAATTAGGACTAATATAAGCTTTGTGGTAATAGAAGTGGCGACAAAAGGTGAAAACGTACTATTTGGGGAATGCTGTCATGATAGACGACACCAGCCATTTAAACGATCCTATTCAAAAATACCAGATGATGTTGTTGGTTTAAGTTAAAAAGTGCCTTAAATTTTTTTAAAGATCCCCAGTTTAAAAACCCCTCAGCTTTTAGAATTTAGACACTACAATAGAATATCTCATACAAAACATCAAACACCTATATACACTATACAAAAAGTAACTTTTTGTGTCTAGCACCACTGAAATTAAACCAACAAATGTACTTGAAAAGCACAATAATTAACATAATATATTTAAATATAATTAAATTTATTTTATAATATGCAGGAAATGGTATTAATTATAAGGCGGATAATAGTATTTGTCGGGGGAGGATTTTTAATAATTGGTGTTAAGAGTATATGATTATTGTACATGGTCATTATTTGTTTTACATTGAAATTTATTTGGCTATTTTTCAATGAATTTTTCTCTTGTAATTTTTTATGTTACGTGTATTGAAAGTGTTTATTTTGTTGATTTAATTAACATTAATTTGCATTTAAATTGTTATTTACACACGTATATATACACATATTGAAATAGAATTTAATTTAAAATTATGATAATAGTATAATTGTATACATTTTATAATACACGTGAATAGATTTTAATTAGATGTAAACAATGAAATTTAAATTGGTTTAAATAACTAATTTAGGGGGATGATTTCTTAAAAATTTTAGTTAATTTTTAAGAATATTTCTATACAAAATTACTGTAATTAATTTTAAGAATTTTCTTTTCAAATAATTTTCCAGTGATTTTGAATGGTGGTTTTTCAAAAAACAAAAAGGCACAAGTATATTTAAATCATTTTAATTTATTTTGGTTTTTTTTGATTTAAGTGATTATGTTATTAGCATTAATATCTAGAATTAAAATAATTATATTGGATTTTCTTGAGAAATTAATAACCATTATAATTAATTAGATACGTTATTGTTATTAATAGAAGTTACTTTTGTTGTTAATTTAACCACCCCTTTTTATTAATTGATTTGGGGAGCCTCATTAGTTTTTATTCCGCAAAATTTTTATTTTGCTTCTAAAATTGAAGATTAGAGTATTTAATGAAAATCCTATTTTTTTGCTAATGGATTATATGAATTACTTTGGGAAAATGGGGATTACTTTAGACGATTATTTAACTTAAAGTAGTAGTTATTGATATCTGACTTTGATTCGAAAATCATTGGTAAGTAAATATAGAAAGTTTAACAAGTTAATTGATGGGGACTTAGAGTACTGAATAGATGGAGGATGAATTAATTAACAATCTTATTTAATATAAGATGGTTTAAGACAGAAATCTTTTTGAGGACTTTGGTATCCTTAATCTAATTATTAAAAATTATTTAGAAAAGAATGAGGATATGGGAGATAACCAAGAGAATAAGTAATATGCATATTTATTATGAAATTTATTTAATCATGTGCGGTGAGTACGAAACCAACCTTCTAGCTAGTTTTATTTTAAAAAAACGTTTTCATAAAAAATGATTGGCCTTGTGCAACGGAGGTTGGATCTGCTGCGTAAAAACTTCTATTTTATTTCAAGAACTCGATCTCAGCATCTTTTTAATTTCTGATCTGAAACACGCAAAAGAGTTCGGTTCATTACCAACAGCTTATATGAAATATTGTAAGCGATAGGTATTGTTTTCAACGTGTTTATTTTTGAGGTCCGTCAGAGCTGGGCGGAATAAATGTTAAATATATTGTTGAGCGTTTGAGTGAAATGTATATGAAAGAAATAAAAAACGATTTGTTTCCCTTTAATGCCACTAAAATTATTTATTTTTACAAATACTAGTATTTCGTTTACGACATGCAGACACTCTTCAGTGCTCGAATCAATGGACACTACTCATTTTTTATTTTTTCTCGATCGGATTGTTTTCAAAATTTCATATATAAGGTTTTGATGTTAATATCTTGAATTGATCATCTTTTGGAGAAAATCAGACTACGCTAAGGTTCACTTCTCTAATGTAAATTTTAAATTTTTTGCGAATATTTCGTATTTCGAAAAGTTTTCGTACCAATTTTATAAAAAATTGTTATACAAATAAAGAGGTAGTAAAGAGCTGGAACTTGGCCATAGAAAGTTTTTTATACGATGAGCTTTTGAGTCCATTTAGTTAAATTTATAAAACATTTTGTGAATTTTTCCTAGTCAAAATTTTTATATTTGATGATGACTCATTGCAAAACTCAAACTGAAATAAAATTGACGTCTAACTCATATATAAAAAAAAATTTTATGTGTATATAGTGGATTCTTTCAAAAATCTTGTTGGAAATTATTAACACAATAACGAGTCACTTTATCTTAAATAAATAAAATTTATATATTGCTTTGTTAAAAATTATTACGTTACGCTTTGTAATATGTCCTGCAATAGCTGTTGGTTCTAGTGAGGACACAGAATATTTTGTTTTTTCTATGTTTATATTCATGCCGATATCCCAGAGTTGACACAGTCTTTTCTTCTTTCTTCCACGACTTTTAATTAGCCTAAATTTAATTAAATTTTAATAATCCTAAATCAGTATTTTAAATAAATACTAGAAGCGGAATTTAAATTAGTAATTAAAGTTTTTAAAATTCTATTTGATATTCTAAACAAAACAAATCGTGCAATACTTTCAAACTTTATTACTGCCTGCAAAGTTTATTAACAAAAGAACAAGCATCAAAGTTGTTCTTTTTAGTGGTCATATTTTCCTACAAAAGCATTTTTATGAAAGAAAATCTTTGAAACTGGAAAAAGTAAAAATTTTGTTTTTAAAGATGAGTATTTTCGTATAAAATATGAATTTGGGTTAATGAATTAGTGGCTAGCCGCAAAAGTTCGTTAAATTAATTTTTGTAAAAAATAGAAAAAAACATGTTTATTTGCATTGAAAGTTCGTGGAAAAATTAAGAAAATTTTTAGCATTTTCAAAGAAAATTAAAATTCAAATCATACTGTTTTTGGTCTAATTGAGAGATTTTATTTATAAAAATTTAATTCTTTTTATTTTTCTTCAGAAAATTAAAGAAAAAGTTTATTTTTTTTTTAAGAAAAATCAAAGTTACAACAAATCATTACGAATTTATTTAATAGTTTTATTTTCAACTTGTAAAGAGTTTTACAAAGATTTTATTATTGTCTAGTCTTGAGTAAATTAGATTTTGTAATTTGTTCCATTCATGTGGCTTTCAGGTCATTTCAAATCTTCAAGGCAAAATTTATGATTTTTTCTTAATAGAAACTTGCATCAACAACAACAACAACACTAAATGTACAAAACTGGAAGATAAAAGCAAGAGACAGAAATATCTGGAGACTAGTTGTGCAAGAGGCTCAAGCTCACCCCGAGCTGTAACGCCAGTTGATGATGATGATGATGATGTAAGATGCAGAATTTTAAATAAAAATTCATCAACATAATCTAACACCATTGTAGAAGGCATTGTGTTGACTTTAATAACTTTGCGTCCAGCATATCATTTGTTTGCCAACGATTGCATACAACTGTCATTGATTTTCGTTATAAAATATTTCAGCTGTAACTTGTAATACCCATACCCATACTCGATTGAAATTTCCTGCAATGTGTTACAAACGTCCATTGGAAAGCACAAAAGTTTCATAATGATCCGCAATAACACTGAAACCTTTAATTTTATTTCTTAGCTCATCTAGTAACTATATTTTAAAATCAATAATATTAATTAAATTAATTCTAAAATATTCAAAATGTCTTCTCTCTAATCTCTACTAATTGTACCAATACTTCAGGCAGTTTAGTTTTATCATAATAGTTTAACATTTTACAAAAAGATCATGAAATTTTGACAGCTTGTATAACCTCTTCGTGCTTCAACTCCTGTAATATTATATATATTTAATGCTACTGCAATCCTAATAACCATACCAAAAATTATTCTCTAATATTTTTATTTCATTAAATTTCAATTTACATAATTATTGTATTAAAAAAAGAATAAAAATCATAAAAATTTATTTTGACATTAGATATTGTTTGAAAACAAAAGGAATACAATAAAATAGAATTACAGTAAATTTTGCGATTGTATACCTGTATTTTTATATTTCTATATCTTTTGTTATTAAAAAAATACAAAAAAAAAATATAAATTTTTTTTAAGGCTATAAAATTGTTACTGATATTATTTAATTTTTATGAGTTTGGTTTTGTTTTTCATTTTTTTTTTACTGTTATTTGAATTTATATACTATTATTCCGTTTATATTTACTTTCATTTATATTTTTTTATAACATACCATAACAGACTTTTTGACACGTGTTATTATACGTATTACTATACAGTTCATGTACATTCATACATGTTTATACAAGAATTTAAATATAAATAGAATTAAAAAAACAAGGGAATGAAGAATTAAGAGGACTGGAAATGAAACGAGGGACAATTGGATAATGAATTTACCGACCGGAACAAACCAGTTTTACTCTTATATTCATAATTCATGATGGAATTTTTTGTTTTTTAATTTCAAAAAAATGTTTTTTATTTACTATTTTTTATTTGAAAATTATTGATTATGTTGTTGGCATCATTATTATTATCAAAAACCCATTGTTCGAAGCTTCGATTGTGAAAAAAAAAATTTCAAAATAATACTGGAAAAATATTAAAAAAATACAAATTTGAAAATCATGTTGCAAATAATAAAATAAATTTATGTATAAATACGCAAATAGTGAAATCAATAAATTATTTACTGTTATTTTTTAACCGAATAGATTTTAAATATGATTTTGTGTATTTGTACACGTTTATAAGTTGCACATTGATAAAATGTGCGTAAATTTTAATTTTACAAAAAAATATTCAAAAAAAATTTCCGAAATTTGTTTTTATTTGTTAAACACTTGTTTAGAGAAAAAATCAAAAAAGGTCTATTTCTTTTATTTCAGAAAATTTAAATACATAGGAAAGTAGAAATTTAATTTATAATTCTACTTCATTCTCGTTAAGGTTCCAATCATGTTTTCTATTTGAGTCTAATTAGCATTGCATTTAAATCTAAATAACAATTTGAATAAAAACAGGAACCTTTTGTTGCGATTTTGTAACAATCTCCAAAATATTATTTTGTTCAAAACACCCTGTACTCAAATGAAACAATCTGCACTAAACATATATATTGTAACACACGTTTTTTATATACCTAACTGTTGGTTTAAGTAACTCTTACAATTTTTGGAAATATTTACTGTGTATACCTAACAATGTATGCCAGATTCGTTAGGGCACCGTTAGGGCCTGTAAATGCCTAATGCGCCAATCAGGACATTAATAGAAGTTCATTATTCTTATTAAATTTGTATAAATATAATCTCTTAGATTTTAACATTTTATCAAAGAACCAAATTAATTTTATATGTCAATTGCATACTTTAAGGTGAATTAAATAAATTTTTTTGTTGGAACTCAAAAAATTTTAATTTGGCCGAACTGTTGAATTCACTTTTCTGAAAATTAACAGTTCAGCCACAGAAATCCATGAAATATTGTTTTAATTTATTAAGTTGGCGACATATAGAAAATTTTATTTTATTTTGTAAATTGCATACTTTTAGGTTAATTAGTTTAATATTTTTTCATATGATAATTTTAAATTAAAATGAAGAGGAAGCCCACTGTCTTAAACGGAGGCGAATTACTCAAGATATCGAAATTATGACATGATCTTTCAAACTAAATAAATATAACATAAAACAATTTTGATTTTCATTGCATATCAAATTTTTATATTGAATCATTAGTTTTTTAGACACCATTTTTAAATTATGACATATGTTCCAAAATTTCGACGTGATTTGTCAGTAATTGTTATAGTGATATTTTTTTTTAAATTTTTTTTTTTTTAAATATGTTCGTGACAAATTGTATCCAACCGGGATAAGTTAGTTTTTGTTTTTTCTATTTTTCAAATAAAAGAAAATCAACATGACAATTGTTTTGGAAAAATTTTACTGGAAAACAGAAAAAAATGATTTTCATTTGAAATTTTCCTCAAATTAAAATAAAATAAAAAAATATATGTTTTTATTCAAACAATGGTTTTAATTTTAGTACAATTAAAATTTTTAACAATTTATCACGAAATTTAATATCAAAATTTTTGGAAATAATTTTTAATTTGAAATTAGTTTGTTTTTGTATTAATGAAACATACTGCTTATGCCTACCTCCAGCACGTTTAAAATAACAATTGGTATTTGAAGCATGAATACAAAAGAATTCTAAGAAAATTATTGTTTTAAAGGTAATTTTATTTAAAACGGTCGCTTAAAATAACTTGGGAATATCAACTTGAAATAAGTGAAAAATTGAAGTATCCGCTAAATTGAGATTTGTTCAATTTTATTTGGTTCAACATTTGATTGTAAATTTGATTAAGATTGAAGATATTTTGATTCCAGTGCAACGCAAGAAATGTTTCAAATTCTTAAGTCTCCAAAAAGTTGTGAGAAATTTAAAATCCCATATGGCCCTACATTTCAAGTCTTCCTTATTCGTTTTTTATTAAAGAAACACGGCTTATAAAAATATGCTTGTTATGCGTTCGTCATAATTATGGAATCAGGTACCCCAATCAGGTTTCCCCAATTTCATAATTTATTAAATGTACGATCCTTACAAATTTAAGAAGAACATTAATATCTCTTCTCTTCAAATGAAATCTCTTCAAATTTTTCGCTTTATCCAACTTAATTCTAATTAATGCAACTTAGCTTTATCCAACTTAATTCTGGATGGCTTTTGATGCTTTCTATCAAGTCTCGTAAAAAAAAAATAAAGAATGAACCTGAGGATTTAAATTGTCAAGGCAGTAAACTATAATTTAAAAGATCCTATACAATTCGATATATAAAACTAATATTACTAAAAGTAATCAAATTAAGTAAAGTAAATAAATATTAGTCTATTATAAAAAATCTAAATTCGTTCCATTTCAAAAATTGTTTGCAAATATTTTTAAAAGTCTCTAGATTGTAATACTGTAGCAGTATTCAGTAGTAGGAAAGCATTAAAAGATAATAGTTTTTTCCTAAATAACTGAAAGATTATAGTACAGTAACTACTTGAAGCTACGACAAACACTTTCTCTTATTTTTATTGCTAAAAAACTGTTAAGCTTCCAGCATTACCTTTAATTCCCGATTTATTTCAAATTTAATCCAATGAATCTTTATAAAAACGCATCTTAGCTTCCTCATTTCCTTAAACTAAACAAAAAATAAGTTATTTAGAGTTTTTTAATAGTACTCTTTATCTACTGTAGTAGGTTTAGAAGACTCGTTGCACAGAACGTGATACAAAATACATAAATTATATGTACGTCAAAATTTTCCAAATTCTTAAAAACAAAAAAGTGCCACCCAAAACAATAAAAAAATTGGAACTTCCCTCAATTTTATTTTGAAAAACTTTCACCTTTTAAGTACTTTTAAAAGTTTTATTTGTTTTTTTTGCATTTTGGATTTCATTCAAAATTTAAATAAAAACTTTTTTACAATACTCATATTTTTAGAATTAAAATAATATTTTTGCAAATAATAAAAGTTTGTTCTTAAGAGGTTTTTAAATCAAAATGGAAAAACATTTAATCTTTTATAGACATCTTGTCTAAATCTTTCTTCACTTCTGATATTTGATAAATTTTGTTCCCAACACGTGGAAAACACTTATGAAAAGTTCTTAGATTTAAATTTAACTTTATTTCCTTTCCCATTTTAACACATTCAATTTGTTTGTTTTTTTAAATCTGATTACCTACCTTTTCAATTTTAAAAGATTCAACTTACATTTTGATTTTAATTTAAAAGTTAAAAACAAAACCACAATCCAGAGATAAGTGTTTGTGGTTCCATCACTTGTCTCTTACTAAAAAATAAAACCACAAATCAAAAATAATATAAACTTATGATTATTCACATGCTGTACTGAAATTCACATTCACTTATTATTAAACCCCTAAATGAAAATAAAAATAAGGAAAAGTTGGGAATTACAAAATGACAACATACATAAACAATAACCGAAAGTAATGAAACATAAAACGAATACCTTAATAGCGGATATTAAAAAGATTAAGGAAGAGAGTAGAGTAGACCATAGCAACCTTAGGGTATCCATATAAACATAAACCGAATTCATTGCCCAAGAACTCAAAATCAAATCTTTTTGTAAATGTCACATATGTAGATTGATTATGAGATTGTAAATGTGACAGTTTTGAAGTGGATAAGAAACCTGCCAAAAGAAGTCTTTGACATTTAAGTAAACTTATTTTGACAGACTTTATTAATCTTATAATTTTAACCAACTTCTAATTTTAAACCCAACTTCTAAACCCCTTCAAATTGTAAAACTCATTTAACATAAGTATTCTGGAAAAAAGGATATTTCAGAGAGTTTTGAGAGGTCTCATGAAACATCACGAACTATGCAGATTTCAGAATCCAAGCTTTTTCATTGCTTCAGTTAGACTGCAGAAGGACGACACCTCAAACATTGAAATTCAAGGAAATTGTCCTTTTAAAGCAAATGTAGTTGGAAATTCAGAATATCCTCTAAACAACATTCTTACTAGTATAAATAACATTAAATAAATTCACCCAAATCTCCCACATCTTATACATATACCAATAGGTATTAATTCTGTATCCTGTTTCATCTGACCTACATTTTAAAAGATACGCGTAAAAAAATGGAAAAAAAGTAAACAAAAAATTGTGGTTTTAAGTTCAATTTGCTAAAAAGTTAAAATGAACCTGGCATCACATCATTATCATCATCTTTTATTTCAGTTGTTTTTATATTTTGTTGTTGTATTTTTGTTTAATCTGCTGACCACTGACAAGGATCTGTATTTAAACAGTAACCAAATCTTCGAAGGATGAAAAAATTTTATAAAGGAAAACATTTTTTTAGGCTATTTGTAAAAAATTTTTAAGATACATTTTGCGTTTATAAAAAAAAAAAAAACACAAAAGAAAAGCAAAAGATACTTTTAATTCCGTTATTTTAAGGATAATGAAGATTATAGTATAAATAACATGGAGAACTGGTGTATATTTGGATGTTGTAAATTTTGATGTCAAATTAAATTACGATTAAAAGAAAATAAAAATATTTTTATGTTCTGTTTTTAATGTTTAAGAGACCGCAAGCTCTAAATTTAATTAGTTTATAATATCTTAAATTTTGTGTTTTAGGTAAATATGCGATAAATACCTTAGAGTGTTTATTTTTTTAAAATCGCCTCAATCATAATTAAAAGTTTTTGATTATTACTATAAATAAATGTACGTTTAAAGGTGGAATGGTTGAATAAAATAATATTACTTTAATTAAAAATTTGTTTACACTGTATTTTTAATAATTAATCTGTTTTGAAGAATTAACGAGGAGTTTAACTTGTTGTTGTTACAAAAATTTTAAAATTAATTTAATTTTTAATCACTATAACTACTACGGGTACTTGTGTACTTGGTTCCTATTAGGTAAAGAATTTTAATTGAAAAACAAAAACAAAGATACGCAAATTTAACCCGCCAAAACAAAATTTTGTTTTTCCCAATATTGAGTTAAAATTCACCTTTGTTAAATTATGTATTATCCAAATAATTAAACCAGAGGATAGAAATTGTATAGAAACAGTCTAATTTAATATTAAATATAAAATAAAGTAAAAAAAAATATTTTTTTCAATATATACTTTTATAAAAGTAGTACTAACTCCCTAAAATGTATAAAATCGTCAGTTAGTCTTAATCCAGCAATTTACTTTTATAGGTACTAAAACTTTTACATTCTAATTCGATCCGTACCTTTGAGTCTATATTCGTCGCCTCTACTTCTCTGCGTCACAAATATAATGGCAACTTTAGTGTACTATTATGACCTATTGTCATACGGGTATAAAGATTAAATGGATATGAATATAGATCATGTATGGGGTGGTATTACATGAATTTATTGCATAGTATTCCATAGCAGAGATGGATTTTAATTAATATGATTACCGAATAATGCAGAAGGGATTCAAGAAGACTAAAAACCCATATTTAAACAACACCCCTTGAAAATTAATGTACAATGAAACCAAATAAAATGATAAAAACAAAACAGAAAAACATGTTTTTTGTAACTTGCATAAATAATAAAAGGATATGAAACCACTATAATTTTTTTTTTTTTTTTTAAGGACTAACTGTTGAACTGTTAGGCTAATTAGCCTGTCTTTACCAGACGCGTTGGAACAATTGGTCATATTATATTCGTATTATTAGAATTGATCTTAGTGAATTCCACATACAATTTAATGAAGAATCTGCTATAATTATATTAATTGAAGTAACAATTATATTTTATTATTAAATTAAAAATTGCCTGTACACACGATTTGATACGTAATATATTCGAAAAGATTAAATTAACTCTGAACCTATTAATTTTACGGGGTGTTTTGGAATAATTGTGATATAAAATACTTGATTATTCAGAAACAATATAGAGTTGAAAAACATATTGTTAATACCGTTTACTATCAATTTTAACTTAACATTTGAAATTTTTACAGGAAACTAGGTATTATACCGTTATTATCTATGGCCTAATATTATATATGGTTAGGCTAAGGCCTAACTCTTTTTCCAGTAGCTAGTGTATAAAAATTGATTAAAATTAATTCTATACTAGTAGGATATTCGTTCTTGTTCTAAACAACTGGATATTGAACATTTTAATTAATAAACTCAACAATTTAATAATTAAAATGCTAAAACATCCCAGCAAATTTTAGCAAACTACGAATTTTTAATTTTAAGCCCCAAAAACATGCGTTCTGAGATTTAAAGAAAGTTCCTTAAACTAATTCAAAGGTATTAAAAATTTCTTCCACACTCCCCGCCTTGCCATAAACCGTTGGTAAGCGATCCTACATTGTTGCAGACTTTGTTATTTTTTTAAGACTTTCCACTTTATCATAGTTTCATCATAAATCACCCTGTATATTGAAAAACTATTTTTGAAATTCGATTCTAAATTTTTTTTTTGTATTTGATTTCATTAATCAGAAACTATTTAATTGCTTTAATATTTATTATTTGATTATTAATTTGAAATTTAATTCCAAACACAAACTTTAATTTATTTTCATAATTCATAACATAATGCAAAATTAAATTAGCACATTATTTAATTAAATAATTATAATTTTTCATTATTCGTATTACATTTCATTGATCGTATTACTAAAATTAAATTAAAAAAAACATTATCTTCATTAAGTGGTTTCATTTTCATAATTATTAATGTTAATATTAAAACAAGATACTTAATTAATAATTTTGGACTTGATTTGATTTTATTATATATTTTTTAATAAACTAGTATAATTTCAATATTATGAAACTTTTAATATTAAATATTATTTCATAGATAATTTTCATCTACGTATTTGTTTCAATTACGTAATTATAATGTTAATTGTAAATATGTACTTTTATCTAAATATCTTCAAGTACCATCACCTTTGATTTATTTCTAATTAAGTAGGTATATGGTTTATTAAAATAAAAGTTTTTTAAAACAATTCGTATCTATACAATTATTTTACGTAACAACTCTTATATGCAAGTAATAATATTTTCATTAGAGTAACAATTTTAAAAATATTACGCAATAAGAGGTTTCCTCCAACGTCATCAATATATTATATTTTAATGTACTTCAGAGTATACTACAGGACACATACATACCAAAGAGGTTTTCTATCCAAATTTTTTTTATACCCAACGCTTATGAAATGAGAAAAGGGTATATTAAATTTGATATGTTTTTTGTAACCAACTAGAGGAAGCGAGCTAGATATTTAAAAGTGTATATACCTATTTGTGATCAGAGTGACCTCCATTCGAAATTAATAATGATAGTAACTTGAAATAAATATAGAAGCTTTAAATTTGGTGCAACGGTGTTTTTTTCTATTTCCTTTGTGTCCCCGAAATTTAGACTTAATTGTAGTGGTGGTTCAGGTGCCTCCTAAGAAATCCCAAAATTAAAAAGCTTTTCTTCTAAATTCATGAGTATAGAAACCCTAAAATTGACACACGAAGGTTCTTTCCTATTTCCGTTCTTATTTCTCACTTTTATATTTTGAAAAGGCTAAGAATTTTGTCATAAAACATAATATTATGTATTATATTTTATAAATTAAAAACAAAATATTTTTTTAATAAACGAATAAATTTCTTTTTTTTAAATTTTTATTATATGATATATTTTATTGAATTATAACCATAGGTAACATATAATTAAGAAATTTTGTACGATACTTAAGTTGCGTTCAAAGGTATTTCCTGCGTGTATGTAAAATTTATTTTTCTATTTAAATGAATTATATGAAAAGTTATAAATTTGTCATTATATTTTGGAAATATATTTATTGCATATTGTGCACTAAAAGTTCACTGAAAGCACAAAATTATTAAAACGATCGCATCTCATTGACGTTGTGAATAAGTGCACCAGCACTTGAACTTATCTGGTTTTGTGTATGAGTTTAAATAACTCGAATTAAAAGACATAATAACTACTAAATACATAGTTCTTAAGTTTTTGCGATAACATAACCATTATAGATGACAGCTCTTCAATGACAAAAATAGTAGTTATAACTGTTAACTTCTTCTGCACTTATATTTCTTTATTTATTTTGAAAAACGGGCACCACATCCTTTGTGTTGCTGTACATTTCAATTAACCAACATCGGAAGACAGAGCTTTATTTATTTTTATTAACAAAATAACAGTAACAAAATCAGGCAAAGAGGACTTAATATTGCTTAACTTTATCTTAATTTATTATTAAAAACAAGATTGATAAAAAAAACTTATAAAACCAATATTGCATACTTTTAGGGATTAAGTTTTATAATTTATTTGAAATGATTTATTTTTTCATATTAAAATGGAAGATTTGTAAATTAATGGGAAAAACTCTTTCTGAGATACTTATTTATAAAAATGATTTATTTATTCTAATTAAAAACTATCTTAATTCCTTCAAAATTAATATATTATTGGATTAAATTTAATTTTATTACCTTCTAAATTACTTTTATTTTGATATAATTACAATTCAATATGAAGTAATTTAATATTATAACTAAAAAATCTTTTTATAATGTTATTCCTTTGAATAATAATTAAATAACTTGAATAAGACTTAAAATAGAATTAAATAATAAAAAAAAATTAATACTTAAATACTAAAGTAAATCAATTGTTTTATTAAAAGTATAGAAAAATTATATATTATTTATTATTATGATTAATAATGATTATTCAAAATCAATCATTATGATAAATGATGGTAATAAATTATCAAATATATTTAAATTGATACACAATACATTTCATATGGAATTAATGTTTAATTGTAAAAATTACTTTATATATATAAATATCTAAAATGATAAGTAATAATTAAATTACTTCATTAAGTAATTAATTACTGCAATAAAATTAATTATCTAATTACTTATATTTTTCTTTATAAAGATTAATAATTTTTTTGGTATTTTAGTTTTAAACTCTGAATTATAATTAAAACATCTGGATCTAATGTTTGTAAAATCTGATTGTTGTGGGATCTGACTTTAAGTCATAAATAAATTTAACTTTTCAGAACTTGTATTTTTAATTATGAGTAATTGTGGAACCTTTATTTATTTAGGAAATTTTTGATAAAAATCTAGCAAAAAGGTTAACCTATGTCAACAGAAATGGTGTTGCATTTATATTTATTCATCAATGTGAAAATTTAAAATAAAAAAAACACCTAACTAACTTAATCTAGCTCAAACTAAGCTTAAATTTATTTGTGATAAAATATATTTGACATTAAATAATTTTCTGGGGCTTTTATTGCTCTATTATAATGATTTCTGATTAATTTTATCATAAAATTATCTATTCTCATGATTTTTGCTTCCTTGCTTCCTGATATTCGGACCCAGATATTCTAAATTTATTAATACAAAATTCTTTTGATTTTCTTTCGAAATTTCATATTTTTTTCATTTAGCTTGTATTAATGTTGTATGATACAAATAAACTATATGCAACATCTGGCCTTATTAATGCCTCATAGGATATTATTTTAAGTCGTTTTCTAATATTTTTGTTATAAAAGAGTTTTGAAGCTTCCATAAAGGATTTATTGCCTTTATCAATTGAGTCAATGAAGTTCAAAATTCGATTTAACTGAACTCCAGCATATTTACCTCTAAATTATTTTCAATATTTTTTAATGCCAGAATTAGTCTAGTCTAGCGTATTACCAAATAAAATGGGTTCACATTTTCACAATTTCATTTTTAATATCCATATTTTGCAATAATCCTGAACAATAGCTGCCATAAAGGACTCAAAAAGTTTTTGGACATTGTGGTGACTACTATTATTACTGCAGTATCATTATTTATCTGTTACGACGTAGTTATTTCCAATTAAATTACACAAAATAAACCAATTAATTAAATTTTTTATTTTACAATTACTTGTACACATATATATATATACATATATATCATTTTCTGAACTTCCTTCCTTAATTATTATTTTATTGTTTCATATAAGTTGAAAATGCTTACAATTACTTAATCTCAAAATATGCGTACAATATTCTAAAATAATCATAAATAGAATATTAAAGTTCCATCTGCTTAAAGGTTAGATTAAACAATAAACTGCTAAAATATGTCACATTTAACTAATATTCCATATTTAATTAGTAAATGATAAGAAAAATTTGAATCATAATTAAAACTTTTGCTAACGTTTGCAAAATTTATTAGAATATTTTAATCAATGAATTATTTTATATTAGTTAACCTAAATTTTGTATTTAAAGTATTACTTAATTATTTTTAAAGCTTATTTATTTAATTTCAAATTTTATTATATAATTTAATTTTTATTTAAAATTAAAATTTTATTAATTAGTATCCTTTCTGTACGCTTTAATCTCTGCAAATGGCTGAAATGAAATTGTAAATCAAAATAGATATTCAATATGACAGATATAAATTAATGATAGTTTAACTTTTGTTTAGCAATTATTTATGCTTTTAATTTCAGAAGTCATTCTAATATGCTGTATTATTGTATAGAACTAATACCAGAAGACCTATAAAACTAGGCAATGATAATAAGTTAAACCCCCTTTTTTTGGCAGAAATTTATGACTTTATAATGGTTTAATAAATTATATTATAGTAGTATAAAATAATATATTTCATCATACAAATGTACCTACTGGTTGTATTTTATGTTTGTATGTGTATATAGTTCTATATGCATGAACATTATCGTAGGTCAGTACCCTCCCTTAAATTTTATTTGAATACTGCTTATCAATATTAATAAATCATAGTTTTATTTTTTTTATATATTATAACAAAGAAATATTGACGTAGTGTTCAAAGGATTAGGGCTACTTATATAATATCTATATAATAAAATTAATACTTATATCAAAAACAGAAAACAATAATTTTTACAAAACAAAATCAAAAAATAATTATTTTCCTAGTTCAATTTAAATGAAATTAAAAATTTATTATTAAGTGTTCTATTTATAATTCTTCTTTCTCTTTTTCAATTGCACTAAAAAAAATTTAATAAAATAATAATAACATAAATTGATTTATATATATCTAGGTAATTAATTTATTAACTATAAAAAACTAAACTATACTTTATTATTTTAAACTATATTATTTTGATTATAAGTATTGTGTTCATTATTACTGATAGTAAAATTTAGTATAAAGTATATAATATACAATAAAAAAAAACATTAAATTTTTTATCTTTTATATGATAACAAAAAATAGATTAATAATATTTTTAAACAAAATTAATTATATGTTATTATGTCACAAATAATAGTTAATAATTAAAAATACTCTCTTCAGCCTTTAAGTATGCAATTTTTTTTAAATTATTATTTTATTATAAAACTAGCAAAAAAGCCCGTCGGACGATGGGTATAATTTTAATTACCCTCTTAATATATATTCTTTCTTCTCCTACTCTTGTGTTACAGAATTAATAAAAGGAAATTTGTTACCTAAAGAACATTAAGTTAACATTATAATAGTTTTTTTTTGTAGTTCTGTAATTGATATTAAAATAGAAGTACATACAAAAATGTAAGAAATAGCGTCTTATATGTTTTTATAATAACTGAATTAACATTTTATTAGCTTTTTTCGTAACTTTTAATTATTAATATGTACGTAAGTATTAGTAACTAGAAGTATGTTACATGTATAAATAACACTTAACATAACATAAGGCACGCTAATCAGCAGCAGTTTGTCCTTTATTATATTTAGAAAGATTTTCAGTGAATAATTTTGTAAATAATGTTTCAAACCTAGAGATAATCTAAATAACATAATGTTAAATGTTATACATAATGTTAAATTAATTTAATAATGTAAATTAAAAATTAAACAACCAGGCCCAAAATAGCCTGTGTAGCCGAGTGTCTTACCTCTTTTCATTTATTGCAGTAATATTAGATCAAAAATAAATAAATTCCAGCGAATTATAGGTGCCTTGTTGACCCAGTGGTTAAGTACGTGGCGTATTAGTAACTGCCAAATATTGAAATTTCATTTCGTCACAATTCTATTGTTCATTTACTTAGGATTGTCAATACAATGAATTTGAATCAAATGCACCAACGATTTAAACTACTAAAATCCAGTATAAAAATTAATATGCAATTATATTATTTAACACTAAACTTTATTATAGAATAAGCGCATTAAATCTTGTGTAATATAAAATTATTCGTTCAAATTTTTTATTCATTCTTTTTTATTGATAAATATTCTTAGAATTATAAAATGAAATATGAAATTCTTAACAGTTTACTTTATGAAATTAGAAATTTATATGATTAAACTTTTTATTATGGTATTCGCATACTTTATTGATATATAATTTCATTTTACTGAGATTTTAATTAATTTTTCATTTCTGTTTAATAAATTGAATCACAGTGAAATTGTGGTTGAATTTTCTGAATTTTTCGATAAATTGATATCTATATATTCGATAAAAAATCCTAAATCCTAAATAATTTTGAGAAAATTAATTTTTAAAATTTTTGGAAATTTTTTTAACTATTTTTCATTATAATTGTTTGAAAAATATTCTGCTGTCGACTTAATTTTACCAGGAGGATTAGTTTCCTAAAACATTTTTAAATTAATCACATATTTATATTAAGTTTGTAGGAGTGGTTCGTCCTGTAATACTACTGCTGTCTTCAGTTTTTTTGTAGTTTTACATTGCCCAGATAAACTTCTGATTAAATTTTGATTGAATTTTACAACTTATTGAAAATCTTATGAAAATCTCCTGTGAATTAAAGTAGTAAAATTATTTTTAATATTTTTAAAACTTTAAAGATTGGAAGTTTTTCAATTATTTTCAATTGATATTGTATAAAAGAATTATTTTTAAAAAAAAAACATCTTTTTTAGTAAATTGTTTTAAAACATCTGAATCTAATGTTTGTAAAATCTGATTGTTGTGGGATCTGACTTCAAGTCATGTATAAATTTAACTTTTCAGAACTTGTATTTTTAGTTACGAGTAATTGTAGAAACTTCATTTGTTTAGGAAAATTTTGATAAAAATCTAGTAACTAGGTTAACGTATGTTATCTTTGACTAGAATTAATTCTTTATATTGCAAATATGCACAGAAATGGTGTTGCATTTATATTTATTCATCAATGTGAAAATTTAAAATAAAAAAAAACACCTAACTAACATAATCTAGCTCAAACTAAGCTTAAATTTATTTGTGATAAAATATATTTGACATTAATTAATTTTCTGGGGCTTTTAATGCTCTATTATAATGAATTCTGATTAATTTTATAATAAAATTATCTATTCTCATGATTTTTGCTTCCTTGCACAAATATTTATTAGAATAATAAGGTTTGTATTCGGACTCAGATATTCTAAATTTATTAATACAAACTTCTATTGATTTTCTTTCAAAATTTTATATTTTCAATCGATGTTATATAAAAGAATTATTTTAAAAAAAAAAAAATCTTTTTTAGTAAATTGTTTTACTATTAATATTTATATTAATTTATAATTTTACGACTTTAGAACCTTTTAAAATGTACGTGTTTTATCTTATTTTAGAAGCCGTGCAAAAGTTATTAAATTATAATAAAAATTAAAATTTTTTTTCACAAAATTCAACAATTTAAAAAAATGCTTTAGTTTTCGTTTGAATTGATTCCCATTTATAAACAATTGAATTTTTTTCTCATCGTAAATCAAAAATCAAAACAAAATAACTGTCATTTTAATCGAGATCACTTTAATTTTGTTTTTTTTCTTAAATTTTGTCTGGTAATGTTTTAATGTGACAGAAAAATATTATGAATTAAAATTTAGTTACAATAATTCACAGTTGTCAAATATTCAGAAGAAGAAAAAAAAACATAATCTAAATGACAGTTCTGTCAATATAAAATATTTGATAAATGAATTGATGGTGAGTTGAAGATTTGAAATAAAAAAAATGAGACTAGACAAAATAAAAAAAAACGAGGAAGATTATAGTTGCCCTTGTCAACTTTTAGATACCCGTGCATACCCACTAACCGTTATTTATTTCCCCTATGCTATTATAAATATTACAAAAAAAATATAAGAAAGTAAAATAGTTTAAAAAATATTTAACTTATTAGGTATCCCATAATTTTTGATTAACTTATTATCCCATAAAAAAAAAAAAATAGCCCACCCTAAAAGTTGGTCCGAGTGATGTCCAACTTTGCCAACTAACTTGTTCTATTACTTTACCTGCCCAGTTTTGATTTTAACTTCGTAGCTTCATTAGATTCACAGTTATCGAATTGATTACTTTGTATGGCAGCTGCCCGAAAACGGGTCCGTAACATTTTGAAACTTCATATAAGTGCTCGATTCATTATATAACTAACAGTGTGTAATTTTTATCCTCGTAGTATTATCAGTTTCCAAGAAATTGATATTGGTGCAAAGAAGTTGTATAGCAGCCCCCCGAAAATGGGGCCGTAACATTTTGAAACTTCATATAAGTGCTCGATTCATTATATAACTAACAGTGTGTAATTTTCATCCTCGTAGTATAATCAGTTTCTTAGAAATTCATATTGGTGCAAAGAAGTTGTTTGGCAGCTCCCCAAAACCTTGATCTGGTCTTAACCAAAAAGAATAGGGAACCTCAAAAATGTCCCAAAAATGTTTTGTGTGAATTTCAAAACTCTTGCTCTAATTTTTCAATTCCATCTCTTATAATTAATTTTTAATTCACGAATATATTAAACTTAAGCCAAATCAACTTCATATGATCATTATTCATATAATAATCATCATGATGATTCATCATATATATTCATAAATATCTATCAATATCAATAAGCCATTTACTTAAAATAATCTTTGTGTTCTTTTTTGCTTATCTTAAATAAACTACGCATCATTTAAATCATATGAAATTCTAACTCGAAATCGTACAAAAAAAAATAAACAAAAAAACAAAAAAACAAAAACAAACAAAATTCATATAATTTCATGTTACAAGGTGCATAGCTATATTTCAAATTTTTGTATGAAAATATTGGAGTTAAAAAAGTTAGCTGTTCGAGAGCTACCCGAAGTTTTGGTCCGATCTTAACCAAAAAAAATAGGGAACCTAGAAATTGATTGAAAAATATTTTGTGAAAATTTCAAAACTGTAGCTCTTTTAGTTTTTGAGTTATCGTGCTGACACACAGACGGACGACTAATCGACTAGATCGACTAATTTTTCGATTCTGAGTCGATACGTACCCTTGACACTATATCTAGCTCGTATAGATCGATGCGTTACAAACGGAGGAGCAAATCTAATATACCCGATGTCATATATGTATGCACGGGTATAAAAATTAATAAATTTTGAAATAATTTTGAGTCTTATATAAATTTAAGGTTTTCCAAACTAGGAAAATAACTTAAAAAACACATTTATTATGATCATGATGAAAAGGACGGTTTTATTTACAACGCTTCAGTTGATATCGTTAAAGTACTTATTATATAAGATGCTTTTGAAATATAACTTTGTTTCAACATTGCCTTGTTAAAACCACAATTTTAATTTTTAAGGTTTTTTTTTAATGGAAGACTGTAAAAAACATTAAATATCTTCTTTTTGGAATGTTTGGTACTTTAATACTCTTAAATCACATCCCTTGGAACAAAACTTTAAACAAATGACACCTCTGAAACAAGTCAAGAAATTGAAAATCAAATATCAACGTCAATAAATTTGTATTTATATAGAAGTATTTTTATGCAATATGGCAAATTAACATATTAAAACACCTGTTACATTTAATTAGTCCATAAATTTATATTAAATTCCTATTGCCAACTTCTATATTAATACTAAGTTTTAATGGATTTGTTTTTGTGAAGTTAAAATATTAACCAATAAACAATTTTTAATGTAGTTGTAAAATACTTAACATGTCTAACACATAATCGGAATTCTTTTATGTAAAATTATATTGACCAAAAATTAGTTATTTAAATAAAGTACAATATCATTTAATAGAATAGAAAGTAATAAACCTAAAATTTTAATGTCTCCACTTTGTTTTTATATTTCGTTTTTTTTTTCATTTTCTATCTCTTTCTTAATCAATTCATTCTAGTATATATACAACACAAAAGTATATAAATCTTTTTTTATATATTATATATACGAGTATATTAGAATATTTATTACTTTGCAACATATTCTTAACATATTCTTTTGATAATAATTTTATTAACTTATTGTTTCGAAGTTTAAGACACATATATATAAATCTTTTATATATATATATATATCTATATATATATATATATATATTTATATACATATATTCCATGTCAGTAACATTAAATTTTATTTTAATTTGATTATAAACAAAATAAAATGAAATGAAATAAAAAACTTCAGTGAGTAAAAATATAACTTTAACAAAAGTTATAAAATATTCAACCTAAACAGACACACACACACACTCACGTATTATCAGTGATTTTGTTGAACTTTGAAAACACTTTGAAGCCCATTACCGTCACTACCACAATCAATGTATATGGTTTCATGAAATGAACTGCATTCATTTGCTGTCATTAACTTCAGATATAACGGTTATCATAAAAAAAATAAAATTCTTCCTTCGTTGATTTTATTTTTCTTTTTTTTTTTTTAACTTGTCATAATAAAAAAAAATATAATTTAAAAAAAAAAAAAATTAAATAAATGCTGTAACTGAATGTCTTCAAGAAACAATTTAAAAAAGGGCAATGTAGATTCAATTGTATAAATTGTTGAAAACTCTTTTTTAGAGAGAGTTATTTTCACTTTGTTTTAAAAGTTTGCCCATTTTGAAAACTTCACAACCAGATGGCAGTTCAGTTGTTGTTAAGACAATATTTTAAAGGTGTAAAGTAATGAACTGTTGGTAGTACTTAATACTTAGCTATACAGTTACTTTGTGTTGTATTTCGCTCAATTTAGAAATAAACTTGCTAAAACGTCAAAGTCAAGAGTTCGTTGCAAAAATGCAAACCTATGTGGAATTTTATTGTGGGTTTGAACAAAAAGAAACACTTAAAAGAATAAATTAAAAGAAGGTAGTTAGAAAGGTAACCATTGCGGTAATTGTATTACCAATTTTATTTCAACTTTTACAAAGTTTAAACACAATTTTCGTCAGCTTTGGAAACGTTGTATAATTCTTTGACAGGTTAAATTTTTACTTTTCCGTTGTTGTTGTTTTGAAAGTTGTTTTGAAAAAAATCGGAGATTATTATTTTCACGAATTAACGAGCAGCTTAAGTTTCTTAAGTTTCTCATAAAGATTAGACGTATATTTCAATATTTTGGATATTTCAATAAAACGTTTTATAAAATAATGCAGTACTAAACATTTTGTAAACGTTTTGAATTTCTATATTGGTACGAATATTTTTAAAATAAATTACCTCATTAAGTGAAATCTGAAAGCTCAATTTTTAATTAAAAAGTGCAGCGGCTAGGATATAAACCTAATATAAAAATTTTTGATTTTTAAATGTTTCAGTAATTCCAATGTGATAAAAATATGAATGAATTGATAATTAAATCAATTTATCTGAACTATTTTTGCAATTTAACATAGAAACAATTTAAAACTTGAATAAAACTGAGGAAATTCATAAACTTTTTAAGTAAAATCTAATATTTTCTAATGTTCTAACATTTTCCTAAATTAAAATGTTAATCTTATATTCAAAGATCAAATGGCACTTAAAAAACAAATTAAATTTAACAATTTTTTTGCTTATCGTGTATCATAAACGAAATATAAATTCCTGTATATAGTTTTTAAACTAATTTACATTAACATAAAAATGTCTTCCTTTTTATTTGATTCTTCCGTTTTAATTTCATTTTTCTGTCTCTTTCTTTAATTTCTTTTTTGTATTTTGAAAATGTGATTAGTTAGTTGACAGCCATTAGGGATTTTTGGAAGTTTCTTTTTAAAAATATACAAAAAAAAAAAAAACAAACAAAAATAATAAATTAAAAAATAAAAAAACAATAAGAGAAAAAACTTACAATAAAAATAAATCGGCACTTTTATAAAATGACGTCTAGACATGTTATTACAAGACGATTTCTTTCACATAAAGGTGCAGGAACAAATTTTCATTTTTATGTTGTTGAACTTTTTCGTGTGCGTTTTTTCAAATGTAAAAATCCCATTATAAAAATATAAAAAAAAATTATCAAAAACTACGCAAAATAAAACAAAAGCACCAGCATTTATTTATTTTTATTGTTAATTGGGTAAAGACAAACTTATAAACCAAATTAAAACAAAATTGAAATGAAAAAGGAAGTATCGCAACATCATCAACAACAGTAACAGTAATAAAAACTAAAAATAAAATTAACTTTTATTACAAAATTTTATAGTTTCAATGTTATTTTGTAAAACATTGCTACATAACCTATAAAAATATACACACACATATTCACTTACTTAAATATGATTGCGGCATTTGAAAATATAAAGTTTTTGTTATAGCTGTCAAAACTTAACAACTATTAAAAACCAAAATACGTTTTTATTTTTTCAAAAAAACAGAAAAAAAATAAAATAATAATTTTACAACTTTTTTGCCTTATAAGCGTATTGCAATTTTCAAGTACCTACCAGAAAACAAAATGCATTCAATGTTGTTAAAAGATGTTTTAAATTGCGAAAATAATGTTTTGAATTGAAATTAATGATATAAATCGTATAGTCAAAAAGCTGATATTTTATGAAGCGTTGCAACAGATTATAATAAATTTGCTACATCTAAACATACCTACAAAAATATATGTATTGCATTTAAAAGCCATAAAATCTAGTAATCTGCGTACACCTTCGTTTTTTTTGATGCAATAAATGCTCCAAGAAAAATGTTTTCCGAACTGTAAAGCTCTAAGTTAAAACAAAAAACACTAAGAGCTGGAATTGTCAAATACCTTTCCGGAACGCTCAGACTAAAATTCTTTAACGCCCTGAATTATATAAAAAAAAGGGCTCATACTATCACATATGTTATTTTCTAATCTTGTATTCTACTTCAAAATTTAATATTGATATTAATCACTCAATTGAAATATTTTAATGCAGTTCAATATTTTCAAGCACACATAGAGATCTGAGCGCTCTCCATTTCAAACATAAAACGGATAATTTTAATACTCTGAACACAAAAACACAAACACATTAGTTGTTATTTTTTAAAAATTTCAATAACCTGCAGTTTAAAACTATTTTTGATTTTAAATTTTATTTGAGATTCAAAAATAAGGAAGCGAAAATGCAGACAGCGACTGAGCGAATATTAATTTTTAAGAAAAAAATGTTCAATATGCTTTTCATGTAAGCTGCCATATATAGAAAAGCGATTAACTCGATTTACTCTACTACGCTACCACCTTCTTTTATTTTTTTATACACACATCATATGCATTTTATATATTAACATCAAATGAAAGCTTTTAATTGTCAAATGTGAAAATATACTCCATATGACACATCGATTAGAAAAAAATTCTCCATAATTACTAAACTTATTTATTAATCGATTTTAAAAACTTATAATCGAAATGAATAAAACTGAAACATTTTATTATATTGTATATGAATGCATTTAAGTATTCTAAGAGCTGTTAGGACCAACTCAATGTTTTATTATAATATTTACAACTAATTTTGTAGAGAAAAAACCTTGTTCAGGACCTCAGTTTTTTAGTGGTTGGGTTATTAAACAAATAAAAAGTTCATTCCAATTTATTTCGAAATAAAAAACACAACAACACATTATATAACGGTGTTATAATTTATAGATACCGTTAAAAAAAAACAAAAATTTGCAAAAACAGAAAACATGATTTCTCTTACTAAAAAAAAAGTAACTGTACTCAGTATTACTAACTAACTATTATGATGATTCTTTTGTTTTTCAAAGGATTTTAATTTAAGGATAATGGAATTTTATTTTATGATTTTTGTTTGTACAGTTTTTTTTTAATGTTCGGTTTTGTTTTTACAGATCTTGTTTTTTAGCGCATTTTCATAAAATTTTGAAAAAATGTGCTTATTAGTTTAACTTTGTCCGTTCGTCTGTCCGTAAATTTACAAAAACTTTTACACCGTTAAAAATAGAGATAAGAAATTTTAAATATAGATATTGCAAAACAAATGATTTTATGAAAGAACTTTTTCTGCTATCCCACTCCTTTCGATGCTGCAGCCCTCAAAAGTCGGGAAAAACATATTTTAATTGTTATAACAAGAGCGTATATTTCGTAATACGTATATTTTCTATATGAACAGTGAAACACAGTTGCTTTTATAAACTAGCTTAATAAATTTTCTAAATCCAAATATATAGAGCTGCCATATGGTATTTAAATTAACCGTTATGCGACACTCATATCTTTGGAATAGCTTAAGATAAGCACTCGAAATTTTTGAAAAGTTTGATCTTGAGAAATTAGTAGGAGTAGTATAAGAATTTGTTTTTGTAACGTCCCCTGTTTTCGATCTGTAAGGTATGAGAGATTGAAATTTTCCTATTCTACCACAATCTCATTCCTACAACCTTAAATATTTGGTTGGAGGAATTAGGATTAGATCCTCCTGAATCACCATACGTTTGCTTGGTAAAAATTTGGGAACCTTCCCCATTGAAGGGTTATATTCGTTCTTAAAAATTTACTGTCTTTATAAGTAAGCAATAACTTATTGAAAATTGAAAATGAGCTTTTTTAAAAACCCTTTGTTTTATTCATCACTTGTTTTATTTCTCATACTATATTCTGTTATGTTAAATGCTATGTTATAACTGTTTATTTGTATTTTTTAAAATTTTAAAACTTTAAAAAAAGTTTTATTTTTCTTATTTTGCTTCGGTTTTTTTTGAATTTTACTTAATAAAAACTTTTTTGAAATTTGAAAATTTTTTTGGTGTAAAATGCATTTTGCTTTTATTTTACAAGGAAAAACCAAAATAAAAACCAAAAACAACTACAGAAAAGTACTAAAGAACTTTTTGCATTTTGTAAAATAGAATTAAAATAAAAAAAAAGTATTTTTTAATTAAATTAAAACAAAATTATTCTAAGTATTGTTAATTTACTCAAAGGAAAATTTATATTTTGTGTGCAGCAGAACTTAAGTAGTTAAAGGCAATGGAACCACTGAAATAAATTTAAAGTATTTATAGTATTTTTGGGATTAATTTTTAATAAAATTATGACTAAGAATTAGGGATTTTAAAGATTATTTTGTATATTTGAAAAAATTTTTGATTATTTTCGGTCGAAGAAATGTTTAACAGTTTAGATAAAACCATTATTATTTCTGTGTGCTACAGTTTGTGCGCTAAATGGAAATTTTACGCTAAATTGTATAGCAGTTTTTAAGTGACATTTTAATTTTTATATAAGTTTTTGTTCACACATTTTAAAGTAAATAATATAGCCATAGAAATACTCAATCTTAATAAGAATAGTTCAAAAAATTTAAATAAAATAAAAATATACAAAAGTGATATTTATTTTGATTTTACATAAAATGACATTTAATTCTACTGCAAATTGTTCCATACAACCAATGCGCAGCGCTAAATGTCAAACCTCTGAAATTCAGAATAGCGCTACTTTCTCGTGAACGCGACCAATGTTTGGATGTAATATAATTTAAATAATAAACACAATTGTTTTTGAAATGAAACCTGTAATTGAAATTTTGTATTTTAAATAGGTAGTATGATACAAAGTGCCTCAACTTTAATATACGTACGAATAAAATTTAAAAGAGTGGGTAATTTTTTAAATTGTATTATTAAAGCATGATTTCTTCGCCTTTAGGAAAAAATTCTATGTCAAATTACTCCATAAGAAACACTCAAAGAGAGTTATATTCTTTTGGAAAATTCCAATAAAATTTAAATGAAACTAAAAGTCCGGTATTTATCACATTTTTTAAGTTTGGAACAAAAGTTAAACAGACTTTAGTTCACGCTTTGAAGTTTTGGTAGTTCAGTTTTGATATTATAAGTAAAAAAAATTGTAAACGCAGCAAAACATAATTTTTTCACAAATTAATATCTCCATAATGGTTGAAAGTAGAAGCGGTGTCAGAAGTCCAATAAAAAAAAATCAAAAATCCTATAGGACTTCCGTCTTATTGAAGTGAGATTAATATATGAAGTTTGAAGAAAAAATTTTAGATTTAACTTTTTTTCTACTGCCGACTATAAAATCAAATATATAAATATTCTGTAAAAAATTCCCTAGTGCCCGGCTACCGCTTTTACGCTAGGACTCGACCGTACCACGCAGGGGGTCAAACGAACGCTTTCTTGAAGCGTCTGGTGGTTTCGGTTAGAAACGCGGTGAAGATTTGATTATCGAACTCTAAAATTCGACCACCAAGCACCAGCACGGTTAGAATTTGAAAATAATTAATGCAGCTGTTGGAAATATTCGAATTTTATAGTCGGTTACAAAATCAAAGTTATACGCTTTTTCCAGAATATTTACCTATATTTATTGAAAAGGACGTTTGACTCATTTGAAAATGTACCTCTGTGAAAAATTTAGGTCCTAATGAGACTTCTAGTCATGAAACTTCTGACATGTCACCGCAGAAACTGCCTTCGATTACCTTTTAAATGTTTTTTCATTTTCACCTCTTCTATCATTTTATACTCTTAAGAAAGCTTCACGGACACTCTGTCTATTCAAATGTGTATTACTATTGTAACATAAAAAAATGTAAACTACCCAAACATAAAATTTAGTAACTACTGAATAAAAGTATTTTATTACCAAATATAAATTATTTACAATTTAACTGGAATTAAAAAAATAATGTATTACTATTTATTTAACGCTTCAGTAAATTTACATTCCATCATTTCATTTTTGATATTAATTTTTGATTATTTAATTAGTAAATTCTTATACACCAGTCAGCAGTCAGAGTATATAATGCTGTAGGGTCAGAAAAACTAATAATATAAATATTTAATTTATATGAAAGTGTAAAGGTCAAGTGATGAAAAAATTATATTTTAATTTCATTTACAATTGTATTTGTTCTCTCGAAAAATTATTTAAAATTTTATTTTTTAACTTTTAATTAATTTTTTAGTTTTATCATACGAGATAGGTGCGAATATTATAGGTGCTGTAGGGAAAGGGATTAAAATACACCCCGCTTTTAATATATAAAACTTGAACCCACGAAATACAACTACCTGTTTCAAACTGAGTAACGGGTTAGGGAGCTTCAACTATGTTATACTGTTTGGGAGTTGAATTCAAATACACTATAATGCTTATCAAGTTCAAACATATTTTAAATGATTAAATATTAGCATGTATTTTAGTTTTTAAAATTTGGATCTCTATTTCTATTAGATAGTTAACAGTTCACCGGATTGTCATACATGATCCGTAAACTCTAGATAAAACTTTAAATAGAATTCAAAATTCAGGGTTGAATATTTCAATAAATTTTTAAAAATTAATAATGAAGTTTAAAATATATTCCTGTGACAATATTAAAACTTATACAATAAAAAAAACTTTTTTTAATAATCAACTAATTAAATTTGTATTACTTTTCATTAAATAATAGGTGATAAATATAACAATTTTTACACTTCATATTTGCCATTGACAGTTATGAAAATTTAATTGAATTATGAAATTTAATTAAATTATGAAATTTAATTGTTATTTTTCCAATATTTAAACTTTAACAATTTTAAATTTATTTGAAAAAATATTGAATTAAAATAAATTCTGGAATTAATGAATTATCATAAACATATTTATTAAATATTTGTTTAATTTTATGCAGAAAATATAATTAAAGATATTATTGCATAAGATTATAGCGAAAACTTTATTTCCGGTTTTTGCACAAAGACAACAGAAATATTTCTCGAAACAATTAAGTATTTTAATTTAAAATAATCTTTCTGAATTTAATATAATTATATAAATATATTAATATACAAATTTAAATAAAACACGATTGTAGAGAGTCTACACGAGAGTAGAATGTATCAAAACTGGGATAGCTGTTTGACCGTTATATAAACATTATATCATTATTATTATAAACATTAATTACTTTTGGCAAAAGTGTAAGTTCACAACTTATCAGACTTTCAGTTATGTACAAAAGGAAATATAAATTGAAAGGCAGCTATTCGAATCTCTTTCGTTATCTTTAAAGTTAACTACTATTGATAAAATTTCAGGCATCTAGCTTTATTAGGTATACAGTAATGCTCATTTAAAAAAAAAAGTTGTATGGCAGCTACTTGAACTCGTAAAGTAAACTCGCAGAATTTCAATAGTGATGACGTCTATTGCATAAAAACAAATTTGTCAAATTTTCAGAACCCCAGCTCCTTTATCTTTCAAGTTATCGTGCAAGTGGATAGCCGGACGGATATACATAGCTAGATCGATTTACTTTTTTGATCAGATCCATAGCTTTGTGTCTATATCTATCCCACTTCCTTTTCTGCGTCACAAACGTAATGGCGAATTTAGTATATCCTAATAAAAGTAGACTTCATCAACTGTGGGATACCTGCACAAACATAGCTTTTTCTTTTGTCATAGTTTCAAATACGCACAACTCAGTTATAGGACTTAAGTTCGGCAATTAAAATGAATTAAGTCTCAAATGAAATTAAAAAATTTCAGGACTAGCGAAATATTTCTGGCAGATTTTTTAATATCCTTATTTATTAGTTATTGAGTTATGCATAAAAAAGCATGAAGTTGTATGGAGAGCTTTCCCAAATTCCAAAAACTTAGTTATAATTTTTTAATTTAAAAGAAAATTGCATGGCTAAATCGATTCATTTTTCGATTCAGATCCAATCCACACTCTTAAGTCTTTATCTATCCGGTTTCCTTTATAGTATCACAAACTGGATGACAAGACGCGTACTCTTAATTTCCTACGCGTAAAACAACTTTGTCATCATAATAATTATGTTATATCGTTCCATCGTGTTTCATTTAACAAATATAACTTCCATTAAACGCTCCCTGATTTAAGTATTATATGCTTTTTCATTGGAAATTTTAAAATTCTAAACAGATTTCACGTTAATTCTATGGCTTCTGACAGCTAATATATCAAAACCGAACGAAATGGGTTCCTGGAAACTAAATTGTATCAAAAAAATAAAGAGCTTAAGATAAATTAATTATGTTATTAATTATTTATTTATTATAATTTTCTTCATTTTTTTTTCTCAATAATTGTTTTTGATCATTTCCATCATTCTGTTTATAAAAATAAAAGTTTAAAACAATTATGGCTTTCTTAACATTTTCATTTCAAATTTTGCTTTTCTTTTTTTATGTCAAAAACAAATTTAACAATTTTTTGTTAAAATATTTGGTAAAAAAAAAAATATAATTAAAATTAATTAAACTAACCATGCTAGGTAAAATTAAGAATAAAATAATTCATTAAAAGTTAAAAAAAAAAAAAAAATCATAAAAGTATTTTATAATAATAAATTGAAAACAGCTAATTCCTTAGAAAATTATAAAGGTTTACCACAGGAAACTAAGGTTTCAAAATTGTTTAACAAATTATAGATTCTAGTGAATTTTCATAAGCAGGGAGTCAAATTGTACATTAAAAATACATGAAATTTACTCAACAATTTACTTTCTACTAAATCCTGCCAGATCCAAATTTGTAGAGTTCTCTGTTCCCAGTACATTTACTATAACTTCTATACTAAGATTATACTGACTCTATTTTTTTTAATTATATTATACTTTTATATTATTTGATCAATCATAAGAGACAATTTTAGTGAAAAAAACCTTTTACAACAATTTTCCTTAAAAAACACCTACCATCTGTACAGAGAACGAACTCGCATGAAACCAAACATTCATTTATATCTGAATGTATTTTAAAAGTATCTTAACCCAGAAAAATAAATTTAAAATCCCTGTCTTTATTTCATTAATTAATATTTTTACTTTTATTTTACTTGTTATATTAATTTGAAGCAGTATTTAATTTCGTAAAATACAATTTTGATACCTTAACTTAATTAAGCTAACCTAGAATTGAAAGCAATTTGTATCACATACTAAATACTTTTTTATTAATTTAAGCTAATTTTAATGATTTTCCCCAGCATCAAACTTTCTAATAATTTATATATGTCCGGTATTAACATATCATACCTCAGTTTTCTCCGCTTACATCGCCTGAATTATATTGTGCTTGAAATCTGTACATGAAGATTGTCTTTAATAAAGGTATTTGATATAATATCTCTTGCTATTGAATATGGTCTTATAAAAAGTCATTTTTGCCCAAACAGCTTTCAATCAATAGTTCGAAAACTGTACTTCTTTCTATTGAAAAAACAACAGATTTTTTGCATACTTTTAGGCGTCTCTTAAACTTTATTTTAAAATACGCAGGTACTTTTCATGGATTTTCGTACTTAACAAATTGTACTTATAAAACTAAAAATATTAAATACTATTAAACTTATTATCATAACTGTAATTACTTAATTTGCTTGTTTAATATATTTATTTTCATCAAAAGTTGCAGGAAACAGAATTCAAAATTTTGAAACAAAAGAAAACAAGGAAACAATAATTTCAACACTTCCATGGTAAAATAACTTGTATCCTTTTTATAAAAAAAACTTTTGCTGAAAAAATTTTAATTTAAAAATTCGTGCACAAAAGAGAAACAAATAATTGCTAAACAATATAACTAACTACTCATAATAACTAACATTTAACAATTTACGCTTTTCCCGAACCTCTTGCTTACCCACATTTAATAATTATTAAAACTATAACAAAATTTTATAGTTTTAATGTAGTAGTATTTGTTTTTGTAATACATTTAGAAAAATGTTAAAGTAATAAAAAGTTATGAAGCTTTAGAACTAATAGGTTTTTCCTTTCTAACTTTTTTTACTCATTTTGCTTTTTAAACTTAAACCAAACAAATTCGCAACTACGCTAATTAAAAGATTGAGTACGAGAACTCAGTATAAAATCATGATTTTGTTACTAACTGCAGTTTGATTATTTATTTAAAAAATTTTAATTACACACATTTAAAAATAATTTTTTTTTATTTTCTTTAAGGAAACTATGACTTCATATTAATGCTGGCCCACGTTTGTTTTGCGATTTTAAAATATAAATTAATACAGTTATTTGAAAAATTTTCTTTTAACTTAAATTTATATTCGTAAAAGTCCGTTAAGATTTTTCTTATATTTTATTACCGAGGCACTACCGAATTGTAATCGGTTAAACAGTTTCATTACTTTCATTTTGTAGGGAAAAGTTATTAAACATTCAAAAAAACATGCTGTTCTGTTGTGTATTGTTCCATTTCCAATTCCCCAAGTTTTCTTCAGAAAATTCTGAAATAAAAATAAAAAATATAAATAAATTTAAAAATTAATTAAACATTCAAACCATATCTGTCATTTTGCGTCACTCTGAATAGATTTTTTACGTCTTAGATTTTTTATATTTTTCATAACTTTTCGTAATTATCGATGTTCTGTTGTGTACTGTTCCATTTCCAATTCCCCAAGTTTTCTTCACTAAATTCTGATATAAAAATAAAAAGTATAAATAAATTTAAAACGTTATTAAACATTCAAACCATATCGGTCGTTTTGCGCCACTCTGTAGTAATATTAGACTAATATTCCAGAAACTAACCTAGTAATAAGCGCCACCCGATTTTTTATTACATTGCAAAAATTTCAATTCCTGCGTCAAAGTATAACTTTACTTCTTATATTTTACCCTCTTTGAGATAATCCATCTGAGTCCTTTTCAGCTTTAATATACTGTTTTTATCTCATTTACTTTTATGGTTTGGGAGATACAGATTTTTACTTTCTTCACGAGGAACAGTAGAAAGCATGAAAGCCACCTAACGGAGCTGTGCGTATTTCCTTTGTCAACTCAATGATGTCGAGATCATTTTTAAGACACTCTATTTTGAATTTAATCGAATTATCAAGATCAGAATTCTCATTTTCAAAATGTTAAATATATTTTCCTCTTAATTTATTTATCTATTAATTTATTTAATTGTAGAACTAGACAATAGTAAATATTACCTAATAATATAATAGTCCTTTGCCTATTTGACATTTGGGCTCCTTATTAAACTATTATAATATACACTATATTTATACCCGTGCATACATATATGACATCGAGTATATTAGATTTGCTCCTCCGTTTGTAACGCATCGATCTAGACGAGCTAGATATAGTGTCAAGGGTACGTATCGGCTCAGAATCGAAAAATGAGTCGATCTAGTTATGTGTGTCTGTCCGTCCGTCCGTCTGTGTGTCAGCACGATAACTCAAAAACTAAAAGAGCTGCAGTTTTGAAATTTTCACAAAATATTTTTCAATCAATTTCTAGGTTCCCTATTTTTTTTGGTTAAGATCGGACCAAAACTTCGGGTAGCTCTCGAACAACTAACTTTTTCAACTCCAACATTTTCATACAAAAATTTTTAATTTAGCTTGCATCTTGAAATTATATGAATTTTATTTTTTTGTTTTTTTGTTTTTTGTTTTTGTTACAAAAAGTAGATAACGATTTTGAGTTAGAAATTCATATGATTTAAATGATGCGTAGTTTATTTAAGATAAGCAAAAAAGAAGACAAAGATTTTTTTTAAGTAAATGGCTTATTGATATTGATAGATTGATAGATTATGAATATGATGATTATTATATGAATATGATCATATGAAGTTGATTTTGCTTAAGTTTAATATATTGGTGAATTAAAAATTAATTACTTATAAGAGATAGAATTGAAAAATTAGAGCAAGAGTTTTGAAAATCACACAAAACATTTTTTGGACATTTTTGAGGTTCCCTATTCTTTTTGTTTAAGACCAGATCAAAGTTTTGGGGAGCTGCCACACAACTTTTTTGCACCAATATGAATTTCTTAGAAACTGATTATACTACGAGGATGAAAATTACACACTGTTAGTTATATAATGGATCGAGCACTTATATGAAGTTTCAAAATGTTACGGACCCGTTTTCGGGCAGCTGCCATACAAAGTAATCAATTCGATAACTGTGAATCTAATGAAGCTACGAGGTTAAAATCAAAACTGGGCAGATAAAGTAATAGGACAAGTTAGTTGGCAAAGTTGGACATCACTCGGACCAACTTTTAGGGTGGGCTATTTTTTTTTTTTTTATGGGATAATAAGTTAATCAAAAATTATGGGATACCTAATAAGTTAAATATTTTTTAAACTATTTTACTTTCTTATATTTTTTTTGTAATATTTATAATAGCATAGGGGAAATAAATAACGGTTAGTGGGTATGCACGGGTATCTAAAAGTTGACAAGGGCAACTATAATCTTCCTCGTTTTTTATTGGATATAATCCTACCACGTATTCAAAAACAAAATCATGTACTTGCAATTATTGATTAAATTATTTGTAAACAATTACGAGGAAGATTATAGTTGCCCTTGTCAACTTTTAGATACCCGTGCTTACCCACTAACCGTTATTTATTTTCCACATGCTATTATAAATATTACAAAAAAAATATAAGAAAGTAAAATAGTTAAAAAAAAATTTAGCTTATTATCCCATAATTTTTGCTTAAAAAAAATTAAATAAAAAAAAAAAATATTAAATTTTTAATTCATTATACCCTAATTTTTGCTTAAAAACAAAAAAAAAAAACAATAAAAAAAAATAACCATAAAAAAAAAACAGCCCACCCCAAAAGTTGGTCCGAGCGATGTCCAACTTTGCCAACTAACTTGCCCTATTACTTTACTGCCCAGTTTTTATTTTAACCTCGTAGCTTCATTAGATTCACAGTTATCGAATTGACAACTTTGTATGGCAGCTGCCCGAAAATGGGGTCGCAACATTTTGAAACTCCATATTAGTGCTCGATTCATTATATAACTAACAGTGTGTAATTTTCATCCTCGTAGTATACTCAGTTTCCAAGAAATTCATATTGGTGCAAAGAAGTTGTATGGCAGCCCCCCGCAAATGAAGCCGTAAAATTTTGAAACTTCATATAAGTGGTTGATTCATTATAAAACTAACCGTGTGTAATTTTCGTCTTTCTAGTATAATTACTTTTGAAGAAATTTATATTGGTTTAAATAAGTTGTGTGACAGCTCCCCGAAACCTTGGTCTGGTCTTAACCAAAAAGAATAGGGAACCTTAAAAATGTCCAAAAAATGTTTTGTGTGAATTTCAAAACTCTAGCTCTAATTTTTCAATTCTATCTCTTTTAATTAATTTTTAATTCACGAATATATTAAACCTAAGTAAAGTAAGCATCATATAATCATATTGATAAAATGATTCATTCAAAATATTACACATATACATATTATATGAATATACATATATAAATTATTTATGAAGCCATTTACTTAAAAAAAATCTTTGTCTTCTTTTTTGCTTATCTTAAATAAACTACGCATCATTTAAATTATATGAAATTCTAACTCGTAATCGTACAAAAAAAAATACAAAAAAAAAAAACAAACAAAATTCATATACATAATTTCATGTTACAAGGTGCATAGCTATATTTCAAATTTTTGTATGAAAATATTGGAGTTAAAAAAGTTAGCTGTTCGAGAGCTACCCGAAGTTTTGGTCCGATCTTAACCAAAAAAAATAGGGAACCTAGAAATTGATTGAAAAATATTTTGTGAAAATTTCAAAACTGTAGCTCTTTTAGTTTTTGAGTTATCGTGCTGACACACAGACGGACGGACGGACGGACGGACGGACGGACAGACACACATAGCTAGATCGACTAATTTTTCGATTCTGAGCCGATACGTACCCTTGACACTATATCTAGCTCGTCTAGATCGATGCGTTACAAACGGAGGAGCAAATCTAATATACCCGATGTCATATATATATGCACGGGTATAAAGATATGTTAAACAAGACATTTCAATATTTTGAACTAATTGCGGCAACTTTTTTTATTTTTCACTTAGGCAAAATATGTTTTTTTAATAATTAAATAAAACTGTCAAAATAAAAAAAATAATTTATAAACAATTAAAATATTAATTATACTAATCAATTCAATGTTGTTTGTGTCTCTTTATATATATATACAAGATGTATATATATATAAACATCACGTGATATTTTAATTTAATGAAAGAAACTTCATGTACCTACTAAAAAAAAATCTGACATCGTATAAATAAAATTGTTAAAGAATAGTTTTAAATTGCTTCCAATATATATACATATATACGATTACATATTTATGTCGTTTACACGTACACATATTGTGTGATTTTAAACTATTTCTAAAAAGTTTTAGAGAAATTTTAAAAATTTTTTTATTTTTATTTTATAATCTTGTTAAGTTTTTTTTTGTATTTTGAATAACGGGAAAAAAACTGTACTTTAAAAAAAAAAAATAAACTTTACGATAGGATTTGTATCCTTGTAGAAAATATCCTGCTATCAAAAACTAGTACTGCATCTATTACAAAAAAAAAAAAAAAAACAATAACAACAACAACAACAACAAAATAAACGAAATTTATGTTCAGAAAAACTGAAAGTTGTTTTTTTTTTTTTTAGTAAAAGCATAAACATGACCTTAATTTTAGTGGTTCATTTTGGTTCACTTGAATTCAGATTGGGTTTGATTCAGTTTAGGTTCAGTGGTTTGATATTAGGAACGATTTTTAGTAAAAATACGAATGAACATTTTTGTTATATATTTTGTGTGCCAAATAAAATTATATTATTTTTTCACAGTTTTTGTATTTCTAAATTTTGTTTTTGTAGTTGTTTTTTTTTTTTTGTAGTTTTTCTCTCTAAAACCGTAAAATTTCATTTTGAATGATGATTTGGCTCCAGTATTTAGAAATTTTTTTTTGGGAAACATAGAAAAACTAAAATACAAAAAAAAATATGAAGGCATAAAAAATTATACAACAGCATGAAAATAAAATTCAGTTATCAGAACAGTGTTGAAAAGACATTTTCTATAAAAAAATAAATAATAAAATGTATTCTTTATCTTTATATATTGTATATTTTAGTACACTTGTCATATTAAATTTATAAGCAGAAGGTTAAGAAATTTTCAAAAAGAACTTAAAAAGTCCGCAATTTATAAGTTGCTATTTTCAAAGTATTTTTAAACTTTAAATCCTAACTAACTTCCATGAAATTATTTTTTTTTGCAATACCTACCCGAAATTAAAATTTCTTTTCTCTATTTGAAATGGTGTAAAAGTTTTTGTAAATATAAAAATCGAATATATTTAAAATTAAATTAATTTTGTAATTATTTTTTAAAATTTAAATTACTTTTGTAATTATTTTGAATAATTAATTACTTTAAAATAATTAAATACCAAAATTATTATAAGAATTACAAGTATTTTTGAAATATCAAGCGATTTCACTATTAAATATTTGAATTTTTTTTAGTTACAACTTTTACGCATCACATATTTTTAATAAGAAAGATTTAAATTTCAATTTCAATTTATTAAATACTATTTACATAACTTAAAAACTAGATTTTATACTAAAACTTTGTTTTTATTTCATTTTAGCTCACCTCATTTCAAATATATTTGGTAAGTAAAAAAAAAATTCTTATATAAAAATTTTGCGCATACATATACGTACACTTATGATTTCTAGTGTGTTGATATTTAAAATGAAAATGTTTATTTTTTTTTTAATAAACTTGGACAAGTTGAAAGAACTAAAGTACACAATTTTGTATCTATATCTATATACAAAGAAGTATATATTTATATATATATATATATATATATAGATGTATACTGAATAAATGATGTTCCAATAATAATAATAATAATATGATATATCCTAAATAGTAATCTACTAAAAGAAGAGATTAAGGCCGAGCACAAGAACAAAAAAAATCCCAAAATCCAAATAGGAAATATATAAAAAGTGTTTTTATATTTTTCATATATCAGATCATAGGAAAAAAATATGAAATTTTAGTTTTTCTTCAATAAAAGCTTTTCTATATAGAAGAAGATAGAGTGTGAGGAGTGTGAGTCGAATAATAGAGATTTTAGGCACTACTAATAAAATATTTGCTTGCTTTAAGGATTAAACTTCCATATCTCTGTTTTTTGGAATATAAACATTTTTACTTCTAATCTAACACGAAACAAAACCAATGACCAAAATCAGATGATTATAATAAGTTGATACAAGACATAGTTGATATGGGGAACAACTGTATATAGATATTGTAGATAGACTTACAATATATCATAATATTGGTATAGGAAGAAAAACATGAAATGTTTTTCAATGTAAAAGTTTTTTTTTTCTATCCTTTTACTATTGATCCAATCTAAATGTTAAGATTTAAAGGATGTTAAGGACATCAATTCATATGTGTATGTAGTTTTAGTACTATTTTACTGTCGACAAATTTAATAATAGAAATTGAACTCTAATATCTTAAAGAATGTTTAAAAAGTCGTTTATGTATTTTATTTTATATTTTTTTTGTACATTTTTTTTTTCGTTTTTTGAAGACAAGCAGGAGAAAAAAATTTTTATTTTATAATAAAAATGGGTTAAAAATGTAATAAATCACTGTTGTAATAAAATATTCTTTTTAGTTTCAGATTTTTTTTTTAGTTTCCTTGTTTTTTATTTGCTGTTAGATTACAAATAGATTTTTAATGTTGTTATAGTTATAATATAGTCATTATAATTATAACATTTCGTTTAAAAATTAAGTAATTAAAGAAGAACTTAAAGAGAATTTGAAAGACTTCTTCCGAGTCTATACAATTAAAATAATATGAATACTGAAGACCTTAGAAATGGAGACAGCGAGCGAGTGGTAAGCGATTTTTTAAAAAAACTTTCAAATGTATCTGAGGCATGTAAGTGTTCTAAGTGTACAGAAAAGCTTGGAACGAGTCAAAAATTATAAAGTCTTTGACTCCAAGAAAATCGAAAATAAAGTCTTTGACTCAAAGAAAATCGAAAGTCCGCATTTTGGAGGCCTATTCATAATTTTTTTCATTAATGAGAGTAACGTAGATTTCTGAAGTAAAAGAATTACACTTCCTATTCACTGTTTCGCGTTGCTGCATTGAACTTTCGTATCAATAAATATTTTATACATTGCATTCCATCTATATATTCCACAAACAATATCAAGCAACATAATTTAATGAAAATGCATTAGATGATGAATGAAATTTGGATCACTTTAACTAACTAAGGAGTGTCAGACTAACACTGCTGCAGCCAGAACCATGGGGTATACATGCCATATAAATACTGTCGCATTATTAAGGCTATTATAATGCTACTGAAGAAAATAGAGATATTTTAATTTTAAAACGAATATTTTTATTTTAATTAATAATTAAATGAACTTTTTTTAAACGAAACCAGATATTTCTAATTTTTCTGTTTCTTTCCTCAAATTTTTCGACATCTCTTTACTTTCCGAATTACTTTAAAACCTTTTTGATTCTAGACTGAGTTTTATTTCCAAGTTTATTAACATAAAATTCAATAATCCCCTTTTCGTAAATATACTAAATCTTTTCTTTTGAATATCCAAAGAGACCTAAATTGGACTTAAACGAATGAAAAGAGTTTATTGGAGCCTATAGCTTTAAATTATTTAAGAAGTTTATTAGCAAGTAACCACCAATTCCCAATCAATGCAAAAATACTTATAATTTAACATTATTTTAAATAAACTTTAAATTTTCAGCTCCATAATATTACAATGATTAAAAATATACTTAAAATCTTATATTAGTATCCTATTATCAACAGAACCAATTTGCCCATGTTTTTGTAATTTTAAAATAAAATTTTTTTTTTAGATTTAAACTATTTTTATGAAATTTATATTCGAATGTCAAAGTTTTTTGTCAAAAGAGGCGTTTTATAAGTGGTTTTCTCTAACTTTTTGACTTACAAATCCAAAAAAGGAAAGTTCTTCAATTTTCTTTTTTTAAATTTTCCTTTCCATTAAATTTAATTTTAGATGAAATCAAATTTTTTTTCAGTTTCTTTCAATTATTTTTTGGAGAATTGGAAGGGAAATAATTATACTTGAATGTATAAAAAAAATATTTTCATCTTGATGGCAGGTACTTTTTCTCTTCGCAGGAAGTTTAATTTGAAAAATTAGGTCATTGTTTCTTTCCTAATTTGGTTTCATATCTCAAATTGCAATTCAATCGAAGCCCTTTAGAATCAAAATAAAAAAGGGAATTAGTAAAAAAATAAATAACTTTAAGATTTTATAAAAAAAACTTGAGTTTTATTTTGACAAATTATATTCTGGGTACACTTCCTCAAATACCCCAAATTTATATTCGATTTTAATATATTACAATAATATGTGAACAAATTTCAGAAATAGAAAGAGACAAAAGATACAATTGAAACCATTTGTCATTCGATTAACTTGATTTATAATTTTTTCAATGTAGGAGATTTATTTAAAAAAATATATATATATATATATATTTTTTTTAATATATAGCTATATATTTTTTACATGACTTTTTATAAATTGCCAACTCAGCAAAAAAAAAAAAAATACCGCCACCATTTATTTGATATTTTTTTTTGTAATAATACCACCAATAACAAAATATGTGACAAATAAAAATTGAGATCTGAATAATTGAAATAAATTGAAAAAATTTATTTTATTTCTTTGAAAATACAAAAAAAAATTCGAAGGATTTAAATTAAAAAAAAAAAAAAAGAAAATCCTGTTGATAATTTAGTATTGGAAAATAAAACAACAGAAAAATTTATTTTATTTAAAAAAAAAAAATTAATTGATGCGGTATTTGAATATCCGTTTGGTAGACAAAAAGTCGTCAAATAAAATTTAAAAATAATAAATTATTAATAAAATGTCAACACTAATTGGCCTTTTTGATATAATGAACGGTTTTTAAAAAAAATACAGGTTGTATTAAGAGCGAAATATAATAATGTTTAAATATTGATCAAAAGTGTTATTAAGTAAATATTTTGTATATTAAGGTTATGTATATTCGTATTATACAAAACGTAAACGTAACAGAAACAGATATTATACAAAACGTTAACCATATTTTTAACTAGCTAATTTTTACCATATGTTTGAGCTTGTTTTATTTATTTTAAAATCGTTTATTACATCATAAATATTTTTCAGTAACTATTTCATTAAAAAGTTTTTGAAATATTAACTGTAAATAATGCACGCTAAACGTTTCACATCCGATTTTAAATAAATTTTCATTACGTGAAATAATGTCATAATAAGAAATATGTCAATGGTTAAAGTAGGATGATAGAACATTTGTATTACAGTGCGTCAATAAAACCCTTACATTGACATTAATGTCGGCAACATCTCTCTTCACAAGGTGTAAATTTTTGTGTTCCTTTAATATTGAAGAACTTTTGAAGAACTGTACCTATCATTTGCTATTGTTGAATATCGGTATAAAAAGGCCAAAAAAAACTGCTAATTCTCAGTAAAATTTATTTGCGAATATGTATTTAATAAATTTCACTTTGAATAAAACTCTGCCGTTAATACCGTTAAAAAGAAAATGAACTATAAAGAATAAATAAATTCTTGCTTCATTTAATTAAATTAACAAGCGATCAAAGTAAATAATACACTGCTGTATTTTCTATTATGCAAAAACCACAACAAAGAATATAATACACACAACGTTAACTTTTATACAAACTTTAATTGCGTATTTAAAAAAAAATCAAAAGGATATTGATAATAAAATTTTATTTGAAGTCACGGTAACACTCAAAGTAATGACTAACGGCTTAATAAAAATATACTAAAAATTTATAAAGGAAAAATGCAAATAAATAAGCTTATAAATTGCATATAAACTGGAATTAATAAAGTCTTTCATTTCATAATTGAAAACATTTAATATTTTTTTATAAAATTTATTCACATAAGCTTTTGTAACTATTTATTACTATAGACAATTTATATATCATAAAGTAATTTATTGGTTATTGTTGGTTATAAGTCCCAACATTGTTACCGTTTGACGTTTAGGTAAAATAAAATTTGTTTGACGTTTCTTGTGCACATTCATAAATTGACAATTACAAATTTCCTTTTGTTACTTCAGCTTTCAACAAAGTTATTTGTACATATTAAGTAAAGTGCAATGGAATATATAAATTTAATTTTATTTATAAATAAAATAAAATAAAAAAAAAAATATTTTGTTCAATATATACTTTTATTAATGTAGCCTTCTAAAATGTAGTAAATAAAATATTTAAGGTAGATCTTGGGAATTTGTTACTGTTTTAATATAAAGTAAATTGGTGGTATAAGAAACAGTTCTTTTAATATTTGAAAACTTTTAAGCTTAAAATATTGAAAATTTTCATTAACCAAAAATTTATGGTAGATCTTTTGCATTTAAAAGTGTTTCAGTATAAAAGTAAATTGCTGAAATGGAGATTTGGAGTTCTTATTTCACTCAGTCTTAATATAGCAATTTACTTTTATATTAAAACACTTCTAAAGAACAATGCCAAAAATCTACCACCAATTTTGGGTTAATGAAAATTACCTAGTTTTATAAATTTTAATTAATGAACCGAAAATGTACGGACGAACTTAAAATTTTCTTTGGTCCATGGTTTTATATTATCAAAGTGCAGTATTTTAGTTATTAAAGTTACAAATTTTTAAAGAACCTGTCCAACTAAATTAATTTTATTTGTAATTTTTTTTTATTATTTCTATTGAATTTTATAAAACAACAAACAAATTTTTACCTTTTAAGGAGGATCGAACTCAGATCTATTTACACCCGAAGCCACTTTGCTAACCACTGAACCATACTATTCTTATAAATTTATGGTCAATTTTCTAATATAAATATATCACTAACTGACAGAATGAAAAATAAACCCATAGACACAGGCAAGTTCATATAAAAGTATATAAAAATGTAACACATAAGATCATAAATATCCTTTTAAATATCTTTTTCCAATAGAAATTATAATAGTATACCAATATAAATTTTAATCACTGTAGATTTATAAATAAATTCGGTTACATAATACATTATTAACTTTACTTTTCAAGTACTAATTTTTCTTTAAATTACGGAAATTTGGGAATATGAAAGTATCATATTATTTTAAATTTAAATAATTAATTCCTAAAATATTATCTTCAATTAGACGTCCTTATTCTCTATTTAATAGTAATTAAATCTTATTTATTTTTCTACTTTTGTTATTTCCTTCACCTCAAGGGAATTTTAAATTATAATATTACTAATAAATATTTTTTTAAAATAATAAAATTGTTTTAAAATAATATTTTTGTAAAATTATTTTAAATACGTAACTTTTTATTTTATAAAATTTAATTTTAATGTTTTTAGACCTTCAATCAAAATTATCCAAGTAATTTTGAAAACTGAACATTATTATTTTAATAACTAAAATATATACCAGAACATTTTACTGTGAATTTCAAAAATATAACACGTGACGGCTATAGGATATATTATATAAACCCATTAAGGAAATCAATTTTCCATATTTTTGTAATTTTACTGAAATTAATTTTTCAGAATAGAATAAATTTTGGGATAATGTTCGACTTTTTTTATGAGGGAATGGAATGGTGTTTCTTTGAGTAGTGTGCGATTTTAGCACATCAAAACCACCCCCTTTTTGAACCAAACTTTAAGAGGAACCTGTGATACAAATGTACAGTTGGGTTACAAGGATGAGGATATGGAAGGACTTAGCATTACGGTGGAAATTATTTGGAATTATAGGAATGTGGCGGATGGAGAAAATTGGATGGGATATTTAGAAGGAAGATGTTAATGTTCTTCTCAAATTTGGTTAAATCGTACGTATATACATTATCAACTTTGGGAAACGCATTTGGTGGTCTTAAAAAGTAGCTCTTCGAGACTGTTGCACTAACCCAATCAATTATTATTTTCGAAAAGAGTTGCTTTGCGCCAAACAAACTAATAATTATGAATAATTTAAGCAAATAAGGATTTCACATTAGGGCCCGTATTTAAAAAGATACTCGATAATGTTAGTTCTTGAACTTTACTAAGTATGAACTGCAATAAATTGAGTATAAACTAGACTATTATAAAACTTAACACTAAATTATACTTATAACAATGCTTAATTAAAGCAAACAAAAATAAATAAGTAAATACTATGTAATAGTTAATTTTCAGTATTATCTAGTATCTACTCAACAGATACTTGCACAAGATTTTACAAAAGTTATTGAAGGAAGAAGGTACTTGCATGTCAGTTTAAAATTTCCAGTTTAATTGTAAAACTTCACCTTTTTATAGAAATCAAATGATTCTCAAATCCTAATACTACTCCTAATAGTTTTTGAGCTCTCGTGTGGACTGGCGAGTGAACGGACCTGCACACAAAACGATTCAGAAAATAATCTTTTCTTGTTTTAACTTTTTTACAGCATTATAAAAGTAATAACAGAATTCTTGTACACTATGCTACTTTGTATATGAGTAAAAATAATTGAAAACAAAAACATTGAATTAAATGAAAATAATGAAGTAAGTAAATAATATGTTTTCAAGATTTTTCTTTTATATATATATATATTAATATATGTACAATGAAATAACTTTTAAATTTAATTATGTATTTTCTCTACAAAAAAACATTAGTATAAACATTTATATAATACAATTAAATCAGATTACATACCAAATATACCAATCTTTTTAAATATAAATGTAAGTCAAGTAAAACTACATAATTTTTAATACGAGTAATAGAAAAGTTACGTTATTATTAAAGCAATGTAATAAAATATAATTTTAAAATTGAGTTCAGTTCAGTTTACAGAGAAGCAATTAACATAAAAACCAGTTCAGACGCTACCGTTGGAATCTGATAATAATTTTAGAGGTCTATATAAGTTCTCTGAATTAATATCTTTAGGTTCTCAATTGTACTGCGTTAATTTTTTAAATCTGCTGAACTTAATTTTCGGTCTAGTTTTAGGAAATTAACTAAGGTAGATGATTCAAATTTCAGTTGGGGGGTGAAGATTTGTTAGCAATTGATGAAGTGGTAAACGCTATTAAAGACGCACTGTTTATATGTGTCCTTATTAAATTAAGATTGCAAAAAGTTTCTGGCCATTTACACATAATTTCTCTTCAGCAAGTATACACTTTCTCATTAGCTGACCCGCGGAATATTTCGCTATAGAGGTAGAAGAAAGGTTAGAAAAAATAACAATCAGCCAATATACATTTCTAATCACATGACCCACGAAATATTTTCCTTTAGAGTTAGAAAATGAGTCAGAATAAAGTACGATTTACGGTTAACTTATCGTTATTCATATCACTTAAGATTAATCAATTATCAATTAAATATAAACAATTTTTACTCAATCTATAATTCTAAGACTTGATTGGACAAAATTTTATTAAATTAAACGAATTATGATTTAAAATTTCGAATATTTAATTAATTCGTGCATCATTTTTCCTGAGAATTGTTTTTCTATAAATTGCTTCCTTCGTAATAGTTTTTATTAAATATTCCAGGAATTTCATTTTCTAAGAACTGTCCAGATAACCTTTAAAATATAAACTATGAGGGTTAAAAAAGGGGTTAAAATTTTAGCAAATAAACTTTTATAAATTTTTTTTTGGAATTTTTTAAAAAGAAGACTGAAAAATTTTGAAATTCAATTTTTTAAAGTAAAAAAATCTATTGTAGGAGTCGATCTGTTCTATAAGTATAACTTCGTTAATTATTGATGCTTATCTAATTATCGTTGAATTTTTATTTTTTTTTGGTGCTAGGGAATGGAACGTTCAAAAGCCACCCATTGAAAATGTGTGGTATTCTTTGGGCATCTGGTATGAGACAGCAGTTACAATTCAATTCCTTTATTCAAGACACCCAAATTTGAGTCCCAGTTCTTTTGTGACCTAGTATGGATCAGTAGTTAAAATTAAATCCTTTTATTCAAGATCTCAAAGTTTGACTCGCAGTTACTTTGCTAACAGGTATGGAACACCATATTTAAGACACCCAGGTTAGAATCCCAGCAAAAGCAAAAACTTTTAAGTGGTTTTTAATCCAAATTAATCATTAATCGCAGTAGAGTTACATAATATAAACAAATAATTTAATTGAATAATATAACTCACAGATAAGGTAATATAACTACCATATAACTGAAAAACAAAAAGTATTAGAATTTTATCTTTTGAGATCAAAGGCTGCGAACACGCAGACGTATGAATGTACGTATGAATGAAGGTATAGTATTACAAGGCCTCAAATCAGATTTGAAATCGAATAAAAGTTTTGATCCTCAAACCTTCTATAGTTTTAACAGAACTCGAAATATTTGTCTTATTTCAGCATTGATTTTTAAAAGTTTTAGTACTGACTGTATACTATATAATACATACTTATATACTTTTAATTAAAAACTTCAAAGAATTTTATTTTGTATTTAGTTGAACAAATGTTAGAAAACATGTCCTTTATATGTTATTTCCTAACAATTTAAAAATAAAAGTTTTTTCTATTTTATTTTTTAAAAAACAAAACTTCTACTACTGTTGCTAAAGTTACTGCCCTTGGATTTTTGTTAATATATTGCATCAGCATGAATAAACACAATTATTTTAGATAGGTTGGGATAAAAAAAAAAATGCGTAGTTACACCTTTTTTCACGAATAAGGATCCATTTATATTGGAGCTTCGATAAGGGATACAAGCGTCGATAAGAACATAGCGTAGAAAATTTATATTGTTTATCGATGATCAAACCGATATTTAAATCATGTATATAGTTTTCATTCGCAAAGCTCTTATCGACGCTCTTATTACTTATCGTAGCACCAACATAAGGGCAAATAAAACAGATTTACAAACATAGTTTTGTTTGAACCTATTAAACAGGAAATTATTTATTGTTTTCACTCAAATTTATTCAATCCTAAAATTTAATCCCTTAGTAGTATTCCACCTTTAAAAACAACCTCCTACACTACAATAGTCGGATGAACACTCAAAGCTTGCGCAGTACAGTACAATATCCATGTCAATGTCAATGTGGTTTAAATCAGACATGTTTATAATTGAAGCTTCAGTCTTTGAATTAAGAGTGATTATATGATCTAGAAAATATTATAATGTATCCCAGAGTAGTTTTTTACTGCATCATTAAATCTAACTGAAGACTTAGATAAATGATGATCATGGCAAATCAAATATTAAAAGATTGACTGCCAAATGATTTCGACATACCGACATATATTTCTATCTAAACATTATGAATTCGTTTACTAAAAACTAAAATCCTTTAATACAGAAGCTTGGGATTTAATTCTTGTAATTCAATTTAACTAATTTCTGGGAATTAATACTGAACCATTGTTCAACTAAATTGTAATCGTTTTAACAATCAGGGTGTAAGTTACAATACATACCTGTGGGTTTATATTTATAGTACTAAATAGTAAAATAAAAATTAAAACGAGGAAGAGTGTAGTAGAGTGTAGTAGAGTAAACTGTGTCAACTCTGGGATACCCGTATGACCGTAAAATATACATTATATCATCTGGTTAATTACTTTTGGCAAAATTTCAAACGTACAGCTTTATTAAGTGTAATGTAATGCTCATATAAAAGAAGGAGTTGTATGGCAGCTACTCGAACCCTCTGCAGTAGACCAACCAAATTTTGTTGTAACTTTGGCCATTACACTAAACTATTTTTGGCAAAATTTCAGACATCCAGCTTCATTAGGTGTAGTATAATGCGCATATAAAAGAAGGAGTTGTATGGAAGCTACTCAAACCCTCTGCAGTAGACCAACCTAATTTTGCAGAAACTTTGGCCATTAAACTAAACTATTTTTTGCAAAATTTCAGACACCCAGCTTCAATAGGTATAGAGTAATACTCATATAAAATAATAAGTTGTATGGCAGCTACACGAACCCACTGCAGTAGACCAACTAAATTTTCCAAAAACTTTGGCCATAAAACTAAACTACTTTTGGCAAAATTTCAGACACGCAGCTGTAATAGGTACAGAAAAATACTCATATAAAAAAAGAAGTTGTATGGCAGCTACCCGAACCCATGGACCAAAATGGCTGGATTTAAATAGCGATGACGGCTATTACAAAAAAAAAAACGAATTTGTGAAAATTTCAAGTTCCTTTATATAGCTAAATCGATTTATTTTTCGATTCTGATCCGATCCATACACTTGAGTCTATATCTACCCCCTTCCTTCTCTGCGTCACAAATGTAATGGCAAATTTATTATACCCTTGGACTATATAGTCATACGGTTATAAAAAATCCAATAAAGAAATCTTACTCAAATATTAAATATTTTGGTTTTTCTTCTGAAAATTCATTGTCTTCTTCCTAGATACTTTTTAATAATTTTGATTAAAATCCGAAAATAGAATTCTACAAAAAATAATCCTTTAAATTAACAAAAGGAATACCGAAATATATTTACTTTTCATAATTCGTACGAATTAAATTAAGGTATGAAATTGTGAATCATTTTAAAGTTACATTTGTAACCTTTGACCCTGAATACAATTATAATATGATTTAGTTATTAACTATTATATAAAAACCTTGAAAGAATTCCTTCTATATTTTATTAACTTTAAGTCGATTAACATTGTAATTTATACTTTTTTATGTTAATCTTTTAAGATTTATTATTACACATACACTACTTATATAATAAATATTATAAATTTATTTCATTTTTCCTTTTCATTGGAAAAATAAAAGCAGTAAATCTTAACTTCATAGTGATTTTTTACTGTATATATTATAATTTATAGCAAAATACTAACTATGTCTACTATTTATTTTAATATAAAACTTTATAATAATGATTTTCAAACTGTTGTAAATTCAGTGGTTCGTATTCTATTGAACTATGTACATCTTGAATTTGGATTCCATATGATAAGTTCTTACGTAACTTAAATTATTGTTAAATAATTATAAATCTCTTGCAATACCATCTCTTAACGCTAGCGGACTCGGTAGATCGAAGTTTATAGTTTATACTACCACTAGTTAGACCCTCTCTCTGGAAAAATAACTCTGGAATAAGATTTCAAAAATACTCTGGAAAAAGTGGAAATAAAATGAGGAATGATGTCTTAAAGCTTTACTTTAAAAACAGAATTTGTTCCGTCCCAAGAAAGTTTCTTTAATTTTCTTTGAAAATCGTAAATCCAAAAATTTTGTTGTGTATTCGTTTATGAATATGTGTTTTTATGTATGGGTGTCTGTGAGCACAATAACTCGCGTAAATTTCAATCAAATATGGTATGAATTTTTTCTGGGTCAAAAGTAAGGTAAAATTCATAAATGGGCCAAATTGAACGGCGGGCTCCCATACTAAAAAACCGACTATTTGAAGAATCTCGAACTGTCATAATGAGTTAATATTGAGGTGAATAGACTATTTGTAGGCACAAATAAGAAGTTGCTTTTATAAATTGATTCTAGTATCATGGGTCTAGGGATTCTAGGGGTTTTTGGAAATGTTAAGTTCTAATAATTCATCAAAATGTCAACCGATTTCAATGAAATTTTGGTATAATGGTTTTCTTTGGAAAAACAAAGAATGACTTCGAAGAAAGACCCAATTGTGCCGTGGGCTCGTGGGTCTCCCATATAAAATAATTCTATATTCTATAATTCTATAATTCTATATAAAATAATCAGACTTTATGACAAAATATTAACAAGCTTTACATACTTTACAGTACAAAGTACTTTATGCAAGAGAAAGCTTGTATAATCCATTTTGGATTTATTTCTTAAGTTTAGATAGTTTTTGGCTCACTTGTGAGAATCAAATTTCTCGAGGGACTTTAAGCTTATACTTTGACTTATAAACGCACGACGAACTTTTGATTCCGGAACTTTTAACTCATTTTCCTATAACTCATCCGGAACTCATATTTCCCATCAATGTTTTTGACATCATATTAATGACATAATCGTAATTTGGCTATTAAAACAGTTTGAGAAACACAATATACAAAATAGGTTTATGTAATTATATATTAAACTGTGTATAACACAAAACTTTTATTATGTTTTGTAAATGGAAATTTTATTATATTAAATTAGAAAATAAAATTTCCTCAGGAAAAAGGGAAAATCTAATCAATTTTTTTTTTGTTCCTTATTATAAGAAAATTAAGAAACATCTGGAAAATTTATATAACTACAATGATATAATCTATACTATATTGCTATATATATATAAGCAAAAAAAAGTTTAAAAAGAAAATTAGTAAAAGTTGTTTTCTTTTGATATTAATTATTGTAAATGTTAATTATATAATGATTAATCGGATTTGATTTGAATCTGAAATATCTGATCATTAACCGAAGAAATTCGAAGACTTAAATTTTCGGAAAAGAACTTATTTCAAAAAAATATTCTTTTCAGATAAGAACTTAAGAACAGTCCCCACCTACAACATGTAACTAATTAAAAGCAAATTTTTATCATTACTTTATAATCGCCTTAAAAAAATTATTTTGCATGTTAATTAGTCAAAAAAAGGCAAAATTTCAACGATAATAAGATTAAAGTTAATTTTAAAATTTTTAGAAAATTTAAATATTCCATTAATCTATTTATTTACCCATAGTTTGTTTTTTAAAAACAAATCTGTATAAAATACAAATTGTAGTTAAATGTCACTTTTTCAAAGCAAATGAAATAGTCCAAGTATAGTTGCGGTTTTAAAAGTGAAACTTACGTTTAAGCTGTGTTTCATACATTCCAGCCAAAGAATCAATTAATTAAGAATTTAGACCACTCAACTTTAATAAGTTCAAACTATTTTAAAAATTGGTTTTATCTTTTAATAAGGTAAAATTCTAACTAAGTGTCAGTTGAGAACTTCTCCAATTTATAATATTTAAAATGAAATCGTCTTTTATTATTCCTTTACCACTCTTTTAAGAGGTAAAGGGCATTCATTAATTCTTTTTAGACTAGGCTTCAATTTCTTTATTCGTTAATATTACTAAGCCGTTGATTACTTGGCTGTAGCTTTTGTATAAGATTATGATTACACAAACGTTAATTTTTCGCGCCATCTATTATCCAACACAAGAATAATTTATATATTTCCATAATATTAAATTTTATCTTATATTACGATAATAACTATTACGATATAATTATACAATTTTACGATATTCTTTTTTTAGATATGATTTAACCTGGGTTTAAACCCGAGACTTTCGGCATGAAAGTTGGCGTCTTTCCCAATACGACATTGGTCAGATTTTTATATTTAAATCTTAAATATATTATTTGAATTAATTATTAGTTAAATAACAAATTTAACAATTGTTTTTGACCCTTTTCATTTTCTTCAAAAACTAGAGTCGTGTAATCAACGCTTTGGTTAAAACTACGACTCACTACTCATTCAAATTAAAAAAAGCCCGTCAATTTTGCAAGGTAAATAAAACAATATTGAAAAACTTTAAGAAACTTGGATTTGAGATTTTATTTATTAATTATCTTATATAAATTAATTTCAGTCTAATTATAATTGCAATGCAGTACCATACAAATATTACCACTTCTTGCATACATTCAAATGTTCATTTATTATGAACTGTGGTGAAAATTGTACAAATCTAACCACAATTTACAACGAAAAGACAACACACAGATGATCAGATGATTATCAACATGGATGCCATTATTTTAAATTTATGTATTGTGGTTTTATAAGAATAAATTAATTAAGTAATGAATCCTTTCACTATATTAACTTTCTATATTATTATTGTTTTATTAACAATTATTTATTTATTAAATTTTGACCAATTTACACACATAAATATATACAAAGAGTATAGATACAGGTTTATACAAAATAAATTAATAAATAAAACTTGCCGAAAGTTAAAATTGTTCAAGCCTAATTTATTTAATATAAAGATTGAATTAGGCAGAGTTAGCCTGTGTTATTTTGTAAAACTTTTAAATAATAAAATTATTTTAAGTAGCATAAGCTTATCGTGTTATTGTCTATAATAATTAGTTAAGTAAAAAACTTATCATTTTTGCAATACATGAATGAGTTAAACTTTTTTTAAGGTTAATTTGAAAGGATTTTAGCTCAGACCCAAATTTTTTTTTTTTTGTCCTTATTACTCCTCTTGGGAGCATGGGATATCTACTAGGCATCTCCATCTGCTTTTTTCTTATCCGAGGCTCTGCCTTGTGTTTCGAATCGTTTTTTCCTTTTTCAATTAAGTAAATGATTGGTCTACTGTAATCTATCTACAAGATGTCGCTTCTTAATTTTCTTCTAGTGTCATCTATCGGTCAAGTAGAGAAACCGTGTCATGTTGTTAGGGTGCGTACTGCCATTGTAATTGCATATGACAGTTGCAATTACCTTGTCGTTCAATTACATATAGGTTATTGTTTATTCAGTATTAATTATTAGATTATAGAGTATAGCTGGAAACACGATTATAGGTATATTTTTATATTTTTGTTACTAATTATTTATTATCATATTTTTAGGTATAGAATTATTATATTATAATTTATTATATATTAATTTATTATAATTATTAATTTTACTGGATATGGTATCTCCCACCAGGATTCGAACCCGGGACTGCCACAGTGTTTAGATTGCAAGGTTGCGCTCTAACCACCTAGGCTATGGAGAAGATATATACCTCCATAGCCTAGGTGGTTAGAGCGCAGACCCTAATATATAAGATTAATTTTATTTTAAAGTTTTCTAATACTAACAGTTCCGGTCAATTGGACTGAAGCTGTGGTAACAAAACCCAATGCTTTAACTTTATAGAAATAGTTAAAAGTTTAAGTTGAAATTCTTCAAAAGATATTAGAAATAAATAGAATGTCTACCTAGAAAAGGGATTAAATGCATATATTTGAACTTCCACTCAAATTCCACTTTTTCACATGCACTCATCTTACAACATTAAATTATTTTTCTTTGAGGAAAGTGGTCATGATGAACCTCTTGAATTATTTTTAGAAATTCTTGATTTTCTACATGTATTACATTTAATAACTTAGGGTCAAAATGATTTGAGCAATGAGCAATGAGTTCAAGTACATATTTTTTTTACTGGAAAAATTTAAATTGAGCTCAAGTTAAGTTTTATAAATTGGACAGAAATTCTTTGTTGGTGTTGGGACTAACCTGAATTAGATCCACTTTAAAATTTGTTCAGTGCTGATTTTAGTTTATTAGTAATCTCACATTTAATTTTTATTGAAAAGTTCATCTTTTTTTATCTATGAGATAATAAGCGTATATATTATAATCTTGTATGGGATGAGACCTCAACCCCCTTAGTTAAAAGGCCATGTACTTACTCAATACGCTAATGACGCCATTCACAAACACTCCTAACATTAATTTTAATTTTCAAAATAAATTCTACAAATCACAATAGAAATATCAAATAATTGCATATTTTTAGGAGCATACCGAAATTTTGTAATAAATATTGTAATTTTTCGAATAAATATCTATTCACTGCACCACCAACAATCTTCACTACGCGATCTCTGTTTTAATCTTCAATCCAAATATTACTAGAAATAGACATAACTTCAAATAATTGCATAACTTTAGGAGCATAATCAAATTTTGAAATAAATGTAAGAAATGTAATAATTTTTAATTAAATATATAAAGTATGGCTAGTTTTGGATATTGAACAACATCATCTTTTATAATATGTACAAAACATCTTCAAATTATCATTTTAAAACATAGTGACTCGCCTGTGTTTTTATACGTCTAGTGACTCTTTTTTTCTAATTATTTTATTTCAATATAAGTTTTGATGATATCTTTTGTCCATTATCAACACATTTTGCAACACAAACTTTAAACTTAATTAAATTCAACTTTAAAAAAACTGTCCAAATAGAAAAACAAATAAATTTTGCAATGTGACATTGAAACCCTTACCATAAATTTTTCCAAGACCATCTTTTATTTAAATAATCATTAAATAGCTTTTTTGGATTTTTTGTTAAAAATGACCCAATTAGATGTCTAAAAACAAACATATTAATTTATAATTTTGTATTTTTTTTTTACAGCCATTGAAGAAAATATCCTCCCACAGCAGAAGACTTGAAATATTGATCCCATAAATATAAGATTATCATTGCCAATTTTTTTGCTTTTTAATTTTAATTTTTTGGACAAATTATTGACCAATAACTTTTTTCAGTTCTCTTTCTGTTTTTTTTTAATAATTTTTTGGCACCCAAATTGTCTAGACAGATTGTTGAACGAGAAGCAATTAAATGTAAAACAACCCAATAATAATTTAGAAAAACCCCTACCACCATTTCTTGTCATTTTTTTTTTATTTATTTGCTCTTGACTTTTCCAATCAAAAATTAAAAATAAAAAACAAAAATTTTTTTAATTAAAATTTCATTTCAATAATGAAATAACAATATGATATAAATAATATTAATAAAGAAGTTATAATATAATAATAAGATATAAATAATATTAAAAAAGAGATATAATACTATCATGTCTATTAAAACAATTTGATTTTTCTTGATTTTAAATGTTTTCATTTCACAACAAGCTAAAAAAATTTAATAGTCGATTTAAAAATGGAAATAATATTTTTGATATTTTGGTCAAATTGACACACCCAAGGTTTTCATCCCCAACGGTTTATCATAGACTTAATTGTAAGTAGGTGGGATATCTTCAGTGATGTCTTTAGTCTTAAACTACTGTAACAAGGAATCTACAAAACAAACATTAAGGTGAAATTAAGATACGCGGCCGATATGTGGGCCCTTTACCCTAATGAAAATCCACTTCAATTCTAATATTTAGAGTAGTTGTTAAACCGGTGGGGGAGAAATAAGATCAGGCAAAAATAAGGTCTAATAGGCTTGAAATCACAATTAGGTTGAGAAACAAGGAATAGTTCGCGAAATTTAACGGTAGGTCTTATTTCTCTTTCGAAAGAGAATTAAAGTCTTGGAGTTACCCTTCGTCCTGTCTTAGCAACAGCCTTTCAACCTTATTTGCGCTACCATTGAACGAATGAAAACTGCAACGTCTATTACCGCGCCCGTGTAAATCACCAGCACGATGACCCGGCAATGCTTCACGTTACTGCTACGACGTCTAAAAAATTTTTATATTTAATCAAACTGAAAATACAAGATTAATAAAAACCTTTAAAAAAATATTTTCCGTAGAAATACCGTTAGAAACTCTCGTTAAATGATAAATGTCAGAAACCATGAAGGAACCTACATTTAATGTTAGTTCTACTGGCTTCGTTCGTTTTAAACTAAACAATTTCTGTCAAAACTGCTCTTCATTTCTGATATTTAGAATTGTAAAATCGAATTTTGTCTTTCTTCTCTTCCCATATCTCTCCACGGTTAATTTTCTGTTATTTTTCCACAAGATATTTATGCAATTAATAATCAGAAGTCATTTTATAAGAATCCAATGGCTCCAAATGACTCAACATGCAGCAAGTTTCTATTAAGAAAAAATTATAAATTTTGCCTTGAAGATTTGAAATGACCTGAAAGCCACATGAATGGAACAAATTACAAAATCTAATTTACTCAAGACTAGACAATAATAAAATCTTTGTAAAACTCTTTACAAGTTGAAAATAAAACTATTAAATAAATTCGTAATGATTTGTTGTAACTTTGATTTTTCTTAAAAAAAAAAAAAACTTTTTCTTTAATTTTCTGAAGAAAAATAAAAAGAATTAAATTTTTATAAATAAAATCTCTCAATTAGACCAAAAACAGTATGATTTGAATTTTAATTTTCTTTGAAAATGCTAAAAATTTTTTTAATTTTTCCACAAACTTTCAATGCAAATAAACATGTTTTTTTTCTATATTTTACAAATTAACGAACTTTTGCGGCTAGCCACTAATTCATTAACCCAAATTCATATTTTATACAAAAATACTCATCTTTAAAAATCAAATTTTTGGTTTTTCCAGTTTCAAAATTTTCTTTCATGAAAATGCTTTTGTAGGAAAATATGACCATCAAAAAGAACCACTTTGATGCTTGTTCTCTTTTTAATAAACTTTGCAGGCAGTAATAAAAAAGAGTTTGAAAGTATTGCACGATTTGTTTTGTTTAGAATATCAAATAGAATTTTAAAAATTTTAATTACTAATTTAAATTCAGCTTCTAGTATTTATTTAAAATACTGATTTAGGATTATTAAAATTTAATTAAATTTAGACTAATTAAAAGTCGTGGAAGAAAGAAGAAAAGTCTGTGTCAACTCTGAGATATCGGCATGAATATAAACATAGAAAAAACAAAATATGCTGTGTCCTCACTAGAACCAACAGCTATTGCAGGACATATTACAAAGCGTAACGCAATAATTTTTAACAAAGCAATATAACGGTTAATAATTACAAAATTTATTTATTCAAGATAAAGTGACTCGTTATTGTGTTAATAATTTCCAACAAGTTTTTGAAAGAATTCACATACACATAAAAATTTTTTTTATCTAACTCATAGTCAATTTTATTCCAGTTTGAGTTTTTCAATGAGTCATCATCAAATATAAAAATTTTGACTAGGAAAAATTCACAAAATGTTTTATAAATTTAACTAAATGGACTCAAAAGCTAATCGTATAAAAAACTTTCTATGGCCAAGTTCCAGCTCCTTACTACCTCTTTATTTGTATAGCAATTTGCATTTAATAAATTTTTTTATAAAATTGATACGAAAACTTTTCGAAATACGAAATATTCGCAAAAAATTTAAAATTTACATTAGAGAAGTGAACCTTAGGGTAGTCTGATTTTCTCCAAAAGATGATCAATTCAAGATATTAACATCAAAACCTTATATATGAAATTTTGAAAACAATCCGATCGAGAAAAAATAAAAAATGAGTAGTTTCCATTGATTCGAGTACTACAATCGAGTACTAACACTGAAGAAGTCTGCTTGTCGTAAACGAAATACTAGTATTTGTAAAAATAGATAATTTTAGTGGCATTAAAAGGAAACAACTCGTTTTTTATTTCTTTCGTATACATTTCATTCAAACGCTCAATAATATATTTAACATTCATTCCGCCAGCTCTGACGGACCTAAAAAATAAACACGTTGAAAACAATACCTATCGCTTACAATATTTCATATAAGCGGTTGGTAATGAACCGAACTCTTTTGCGTGTTTCAGATCAGAAATTAAAAAGATGCTGAGATCGAGTTCTTGAAATAAAATAGAAATTTTTACGCAGCAGATCCAACCTCCGTTGCACAAGGCCAATAATTTTTTTTGAAAACGTTTTTTCTAGAGGGTTGGTTTCGTACTCACCGCACATGATTAAATAAATTTCATAATAAATATACATATTACTTATTCTCTTGGTTATCTCCCATATCCTCATTCTTTTCTAAATAATTTTTAATAATTAGATTAAGGATACCAAAGTCCTCAAAAAGATTTCTGTTCTTAAACCATCTTATATTAAATAAGATTGTTAATTAATTCATCCTCCATCTATTCAATACTTTAAGTCCCCATCAATTAACTTATTAAACTTTTTATATCTACTTACCAAAGATTTTCGAATCAAAGTCAAATATCAATAACTACTACTTTAAACTAAATAATCGTCTAAAGTATAATCCCCATTTTCCCAAAGTAATTCATATAATCCATTAGCAAAAAATAGGATTTCTATTAAATACTCTAATCTTCAATTATACTTCAATTTTGGAGGCAAAATAAAAATTTGCAGATCAAAACTAATGAGGCTCCCCAAATCAATTAATAAAAAAAGGGGTGATTAAATTAACAAGAAAAGTAACTTCTATTAATAACAATAACGTATCTAATTAATTATAATGGTTATTAATTTCTTAAGAAAATCCAATATAATTATTATAATTCTAGATATTAATGCTAATAACATAATCACTTAAATCAAAAAAAACCAAAATAAATTAAAATGATTTAAATATACTTGTGCCTTTTTGTTTTTTGAAAAACCACCATTCAAAATCACTGGAAAATTATTTGAAAAGAAAATTCTTAAAATTAATTACAGTAATTTTGTATAGAAGTATTCTTAAAAATTAACTAAAATTTAAAGAAATCATCCCCCTAAATTAGTTATTTAAACCAATTTAAATTTCATTGTTTACATCTAATTAAAATCTATTCACGTGTATTATTAAATGTATATAATTATACTATTATCATAATTTTAAATTAAATTCTAATACAATATGTGTATATATAAGTGTGTAAATAACAATTTAAATGCAAATTAATGTTAATTAAATCAACAAAATAAACACTTTCAATACACGTAACATAAAAGATTACAAGAGAAAAATTCATTGAAAAATAACCAAATAAATTTCAATGTAAAACACAATATAATGACCATGTACAATAATCATATACTCTTAACACCAATTATTAAAAATCCTCCCCCGACAAATACTATTATCCGCCTTATAATTAATACCATTTCCTGCATATTGTAAAATAAATTTAATTATATTTAAATATATTATGTTAATTATTGTGCTTTTCAAGTACATTTGTTGATTTAAATTCAGTGGTGCTATACACAAAATGCTACTATTCCTTATTGAGTGTATAATTGATACAGATGTTTGATGTTTTATGCAAGATATTCTAATGTAGTGTCTTAATTATAAATACTGAAGGGTTTTTTAACTGGGGATCTTAAAAACAATCAAAGACATCATCTGGTATTGTTGAATATGATGGTTTAAATGACTGGTGTCGTCTATCATGACAGTATTCCATAAATAGTGCGCTTTAACATTTTTGTCGCCACTTGCATATTACAACAAGCACTATGCATTAGGGCTTTTTTAGGCTTTGTTTTGTTGATCTGTTTTATGCTTCGGAGATTTTAGCATTTCCTTGATTACTAGATCACTTAAATCCTTTAAGTCATGTGTACTTTACGCGTAATATGTACAATCATTATTATACTATTATGTTCAAAAAAGATCCCGAATAATAAATTGAATGGAAGATCTAGTCTGACCCCTTTTTCCAAAGTCTACATATTTTTCTGGCAACATTTTTGTTCCATAAGAATGGGCTCAGAAAAAATTTTGGAAATCAGAATTATAAACTGAATTTAAATAAGTGTCTTGATGTAGAAGAATTCAGCAGAAGAAATAGGTGTTACCAATGATTTTAATGGAATTTGGTCTTCTTTAGTATATTTTTAGGGAAATACAATACTTCATTGGTTACTAATTAATAGTCATTAATTATTTAAATGAAATAAAAAGAAGACCAATTGCAAATGTATTAAAATATATTATAAATTTTCATTCCATGGCTCCAAACTTTTTTAAAAAATTATTCAGATTTCACCACTGTTTATACAAACCAAAAAATTTATATTTAAGTCTATATGTTACATACTAATAAATAAACCTATAGGTCATATTTATAGGTATACAAATTAACAACAAAATAAACTAATTAAGGCTTAGAATGAATTAGCTTAAAATGGGCCCTCAGTTAGACTTAAAATTTTTTTATAAAAAAAAAAATACACCCACATACAAAAAAAAATAAAATTAATCTCACTTTGAAAGAAGCTCTCAAACCTTGAAATCTGCTACTTTTTCAAAAAAAAAAAAAAGAAGAAAAACTTTTGAATTTTTTGCTTCAGTGAAAGCACGACTAATAAAAAGAAAAACAAAAAAAATAATATATTCAAAAACCAGAGATGGGGAACTACAAGAAAAGATCAACGTTATGGTAGGTGTAATGACAGCATGTTTTAAAAGCACTGATTTTTTTTTTTTATTTTGAAATTGAATTTTAAAGTATTTTCTTTTCGATTTTTCTTAATTTTCTTTCTTATTAGTATCTTGAACTAATTTTCAGGGTTTTTCTTTTTAAATATATATTTTTTGTTGTTGTTGGTGAAATTCATAATTGCTGTATTCTCTAAAAGTTTTGATGGTCTTTTTAAAAACCGCTATGTATGAAATATAAATAAGCGGTAGGTAGCGTTTTCACACCAAAAATTGGATTCTGAGATTTTTGTAAATATGAATTACGCCAGTGAGCTGAAATCCAAAAGACTTGTTATTTTATTTTGTCTGTATGTGTGTGTGTGTGTCTATCTGTCTAGCTGTCTGTGCAAACAATTTTGAGTCTGAACTGCTGAGCGCAATATGTCACTTTTCCTATATAAGGTTTTGATGATAATATTTTCGATTGATAAGTTTTTGGAGGAAATCGGATAACTCCTAAAGGAAGTTCTTCAGGATTAATTTTTAGATCATGTGTGTAAATATTTCGTAAACCAAAAATAGTACGAAAAATTTTTTTAAAATAAAAGTTGTTACAAAAATTTAAGAGCTCCAATATAATTTATTTTGCCATATACAGTTTTTATATCTATTGTATTCTAAAGTTTCTCACGATTAATTTAAAAAAGTTTTATAAATAATTAAATTCCAAATTTCAAACATATGAATTATGAATGTCCAAAAATTTTAGATTTGCTCTTCTTAATTTCGCATTGCAAAATTCAATCTGGGAAAAAATTAACCTTTAACGATAGATAATAAAGCTTTTGTGTGTATGTTTTGGAATTTTTCAAAAATCTTGTTGGAAATTATTAACACAATAACGAGTTACTTATTACTTTAAATAAATAGCGCTAAATACAGTTATATTGAGTGGTTTTAAAAATTATTAAATTACGCTTTTCCTGTAATAGCGGTTGGTTCTGTAGTGGTCATAACATATTTGCTTTTTTTTGTGTTTTAAAATTATGATAGAGAATTTCGCTAGACCATCCACCACTTAAAATGAGTACATGAAGTAAAATGGCCTAAAAATGTTAGTTAACGAAAAAAAGAGGCCTTGAAAACGTCCGACAAAACCAAAAAAGTAAAGCAAAAAAAAAAAAATTTATAATTTATTTTGAAAATTTTCTTGAAAAAAAAATATTTTAATTTAATTTTATTATTTTTGTTTTCTACTTTTGTTGGTTTTCTTGGTGCACTTGAAGAGTTTGGGATCCAATTTGAGAAAAACTTTTTGAAAAATTTTTTTTTTTTTTTTCGTTCTACTTTTTACAACTTGAAGTTTTTTTTTCACTTAAGGATCCACTTTAAAACAAGTGTAGAAAGAAAAAGGAAATATAATAATTTTTTTTTTTGCAATAATCATAATTTTGGTTGTTGTTTTTTTTTCAATGGTTATTTTACAATATTATCTTTTGGTCTTTGTTATTTTCTTTGGAGGTTTTCATGAGCCTTCATCTTATTTGTTGAAAATATCTTAATTTATCTTTAATGTAATTTGCGTCTAATAATAAAATTATCCCTTTCCTTAAGGCATAAATCATAAGAATTATATCATTATTTTTACAAAATTACTAATACAAATTTGAAATTAAAATGAAAATATAATCTACATTTGCATTAAAGGATGTAATTTAATCCTTGCTTTTTAGTCTTAATTTGAAAAGTGGTTGGAGGGATTCTGAAAAATTTTAATGGATTATTTTCAGTTTTATTAAAGGTTTTCATCAAACAGGAGTTGCAAAAACTTCTGGTATTGCACGTGTTTTTTAAATATTTTTTGATTAAGTAGTTATTAATTTTATACTCTAAAGTTATGGTAAATTTTGATAAGGTGTTTATTTTATGATATTCTAAATAATTTGAACTGAATCTGGAGAATTAGTTGCTTAGAGAATATTTTTAGAGTAAAAATTTGTTGTACCGAAACGGCCAGTTGAGCAGAAAATATTGAATAAAACTTTTAAGAGAAATTATAGGAACTTTTTAATCATAAGTCGTACCTACAAATTGTGGAACACTTTACCTGCATATCTTTGTCAATATTAATGATTTAGAAAAATTGAAGAATGAAATCAACTTATGTCTCTTGGGTTTTCCATTCAACCTTTAATAGACATTTATGTTTCATCCTTACTTTTAAGCCATTATATTGCGCAGCAGGTTCGGTACTTGTTCTATAAATTTGGCTACGAGGGAAAGTTTTTTTAATTAGTGGAAATCTTATACTACCGGTGGGTTTAAAGGTCTTATTAATGTATTAATTTTATTTCAATTTTAAAATTTTCTAATTTGCAGCTTTAATTTAAACCCTCACACTTTTCTCACATCTATTAGCATTTTCGATATAAACTCTTACCTCTGTTTACCCTGTATATTGAATTGAAAACACAATATTATGTGCGTTGTTTTTTACAAGTTCGCACGAGTATCTTAGAGTTGACTAGGGCAAATACAATCTTTCCCGTTTTTGTTATAAAAATTAAATGAAACACCAAAAACAAAAGGATTTTCTATTCACAATATCAAAAATAAGAGAATGACAGCTTACAACAAAATGAACACATACTTTGTTTGTATTGTGAACGTGAGATTTCAGAAAAATATCATTCTATTTATTTTATAAAAACAAAACAAATATAACACTAATACTAATAAAAAAGTATTCAATATTATTTAAAAAGGATAATAAAAGTTGAATTCAAAATCAAAATAAAAATTTACAACAACAACAACAACACCAAAGTAAAATTATAATACCATACTATAAAAGGATAATCGAAAATTTTTGAAAATTTTAAGCTTATCTTTACAGTTATATTACAAATTGTCATATTGCAAAATAAAACATGGAATACAAAATACACATATACATATACATTTGACATTTAACCACAATTCTATTGAAAGAGATAAGCTTTTTGGAATTATTTAAAATTTGTAAAGAATATAAAGTACAGTTATATAGAATATTAGAAAATTTTCATTCAGTATTAAAATTCTAATGATTGGATTATGTACCACCTTTGGTGGTAACTGATTAACAATTGAATGTTCTATTGGGGATTTTATTGATTATAATAAACTAGTAATTACGAAATATAAAAAATAAAAGTACCTTTCATTTGATTTTTTTTTTTTTTTGGGAATTAAAATGAAATTATTAAATAAAAAATTGAAATGATTTCCATACAAGAGTTAAATGAAGCTTCAATTCAATTTGTATATTCTTTAGACCGTGCGGGGTGATGAAAATCTTAAAAGATCTTGATACAAAAAAATCAGCTGGTCCCGTCGGCGTTACAACTGCTGTTTCTCAAAAACGCCTATAAATCTATTTTAAAATCTCTGCGCAACCATTTTTATCCTTTCTTTTCTTAGAATATTCATCCTTTTCAATGGAATGTTGCACATGTTTTTCCAATTCCAAAATTGCTTCATTGTCAGAGCCAAAGGCTTAACCGATAAACTCATGATCTACTTCTGTGATAAGTTTAATATCAATCTTCACCATTCTGACGAATTTAATGTTGTGGCTTTGGATATTTCTAAAGCTTTTATTTGAGACTCGCATTTGTTTGATTGTTTGATTTGAGATTGACAAAGATTGGAGATTTCCTTTCGAATTTTTTTTGAAACCCAGTTGGTAATATAACATAAATAGTTTATATTAAAGTTTTATAACAATGGAATCTAAGCCAAAGTGAAAAGAGCATGAGGAAACTACCGGCCTCTTGCTTTAGATCGTTGACGAACTATATACAAAGACATTAATTTATAATCAAGTTGTTAAACGAAAATGGTTTAATGGTTAAATTATTCAACTATGGGTTCTTATCTTTTGTTTATATATGGGGAAAATGGTCTTCTGACCATCGGAATCCTAGAAATTATTAATGAAATTTTCAGAAAATTAATTTAATTCCGTAAACATTAAAGTAGGATGTTAATTTTTAAAAATAACCTAATTCTGATTAAATAAGCCTAGGTTTGAATTAAATTTTAATGATTTACTTGGAAACTCTAATTAAAATTCAGGAAGTAATGTTAAGTAACTTTCTCTTTTATTTGTATTACGCCTTTATTAAAATACATGTTAACTTATTTCAGTTCATTCTTTCTTCACCGTAGATAGGTGGGTTTTTTTTTCATTTTTCCAAAAAATTTTTTTTTGCGCGATTTCATAGACCATAAAAAAAAAAAATATGATTTTCCGGGGAAAATGAAAAAGCGGAAAATATAACAGGAAGAGTAATCCGTAAATCAATTTCAACAGGTAAAAAATAAGAAACAAAATATAAAATCTTCAATAAACAAAATGCCTGTAATAAAACATAATACCAAGTAAACAGTTAAATCATTTTTTTAATCACGCGACGTGAAAATTTTATTCTGATTTCATTATCCAACTTACCTTCCCTCAAAATGTTATATTAATAAACAAGGAATATTGTATTTTTCAATTAATAAACAAAATGAGAGTGGGAAAGTTTTTTGAAAATATACAGTTACAACTTACCTATGATTTTGTTGGAGTACATACCAAAAATGGTGGGAACGCTCATTTGAACCTGGAATAGGTGAATCATTCCTTGTTTCCAGAGTTTACAAAGGCTCTGTAAAAGATGAAGAAATTAAAACTAACATTGTTTGTATATAAATAGATTTGTGAAAATTTCAGTATAGCGCATTTAGTTTTTGACATCCAATTATAATTGAATTGACTCAATTTTCCATTCTTAATTTGAGACAACGCTTTAGCCTATATGTAACTTGTCTTCCTTTGAGCGTCACTTTTAGAAAATTTTTAAAATTACATTGTATCGGTTGTTTCACCATTGCACTGGAGTTATAATACGAAAGTGTTAGATTCGTTTTTAAAGAACCTTTTACTTATTATTAAAAGTTTAAGTAATATATACTAAAATTTACCAAAACACAATTTTTGAAAAATTTTCGGTTAACAAAATTCTTTTGCCACGCTTCTTGTTTAGGAGCTATACAGGGTCAAAAATTGAAATTTTGCTATTATTAAGCACATGTAACTTAAAAACCCGTCCAAAGTTTTTTTTCGTAATAATCATCATAAGTTTGCTCATTAAAAATTTGGCAATTTAACCCATCAAAAGCCTATTAGGACTTACAAAATTTAAAAATTTACTGTTTACTTTATAAAGTAGTAACTTAGTTATCAGTGTTTATATTTCCAAAATTAAACGTTAACGTTAAAGCTCTAACATTATATTTCTAAACTCGTTAACAGGTTGTTTTGACTTTATTCTGCAAATAAATTTGTTATACCGTAACCTCTATAAATATTTTGGAACTTTTTGAAACTTACTTCATTAAATTTAATATAATAATAAAATAAAATTATAAATTTAAGTCTGTTTTTTTTGGAGTAAGAGAAAACGTGAAAATTAATCAAAAAATAAATTGTAAACCCAAATTTAAATTAATGTTAATATAATAAATTTATTCTGCGAAATTTTTGTTAACACGAGCTATTGAGAATTAAAAAAAATAAACTGTCCTTTTTAAATAATTTGTAATCTTTATAAAATTAAATGTCCGACACGCAAGAAACAGAAGATTCTGAGAAAAAGTTTGCAAACACGCCTATTTTTTTATTCAATTTAATTTAATCTAATTTTTACTTTAAATATTTTCCAAAAAAAACCAAATTAAACAAGTTATTTTATTTTTCCAATTAAATTTAATTACATTAATAATTTTTAAATAATATGGCGCCTCTGTCAATAAAATTTATTAAGAAGTTTCTTTGATATTTTCTTTTTCTTAAATTTTTTTCACAGAAAAACCAAATATTTACAAAATTATCTTTGCAAATAAAGTATCTAATTATCAAATAAAAGTTTATGTTTTAAAATACTCATAAACTTATTTTTTTAAGTATTTTAAAAAATTAAATTTTATTTTCAATAAATTTAAAATTATTATAAATAAATAAGAAAAAAAATTATTATTATTTAAAATAAAATTTGTAAATGTAGAAAGTTATTTTTTATAAAACTGTTGCGACTCAATTAATGTGTAAACAAATTCCAGATGCTTTTCATCGAAGATACTGGAACAGTTTGGAAAACGCAAGTTTTCATGTATAAAAAAAATTTTTTAAAATAAACAAATGTGTTTTTTTTTTTGTTTTTAATTATTTTCATTTATTTGAAAATAGTTTTTAAAAATAAATTTTTAGCTATTTTAAGAAATAGTAAACGTAAATTTGGCTTTGACAAACATTTGCTTCTATTAATGTCTCAAAATTTCTGTGAAAAATCTCAAATTATAATTATGAACGAGAGAGTGGACCCTTGCGAATCTATATATATAAAAGCGAAAGTTTGTTTGTATATAGCGAATAGACTCTTAGTCTGCTCAGCCGACTCTCATGAAAATTTGTGTATAGAGGTTTTTGGAAAGAATTTCTGGGCTAAAAATTTTGCTCAAACGGACCGCCAAGTTGGGGCTGTGGTGCAAGTATTTAAACTTTTTGTTCTAAAATGAAAACGGTTTAACCAATTGACTTCAAATTTTGTATACGTAATGCTCCTTGAGAATTGAGTTGACACTATTAAAAGTTTTGGAATTTGTAATCTGTTGGCCCGACGGTTGGTAAAAAAAAATGTTGGTTCCAAATTATGTCCAATTTTGCGCAGTACTGTTTTGGCTAAAAAGAAAGCCTAAAAAAAAAGTTTTGCTGTAATATAAAAATGAAAAAAACAAAAGGTTGAACTTTGAATCTAAACCTACCTCACGTTAAAGTTATGTTCTAATTTATGTTGTGTCTGTGATATATTTTAATTGATTTCAGCTAATCTCAATTGACATTCATCTTTGCTAAAGGAGTCGCTGATTTAAATTAGCTAACATTCTGACGCGAAAATACGTGACAATATTTTTGGGTCAACCTCCGTATTGTGTAAATTTTTTTTTTTGAGGGTTATATTTCTTAAAAGGTGAATATTGATTCATGTTCAGCAAACTTTTTCTAAATAGAAAATAGATCTGACTGCTAATGAATAGTATTAGAATAGTTATAACACAGAATACAACTAACAAAATAATATAATATTAAACACTTTAAATATTAAATTATTTAAGTTTTGATTGCAAAAATATACTTATTTAAACTATTAAATTCCCACAAAAACATCCATTAAATTGAAAACTAAATACAAAAATTCAGTAACCCATCATAGCAAAATTTTCAACATATTATTTTCCAAAAAGAATTTCAAAGAAAAAACCAATATTAAAATTTAAAATAATATTTATTTACGATGATGGAAACAGCCATTTACAATCAACTGATGATAAAATAAAAATTCAAATAGATTTCTTTGATTTTAGAAAAAACGAGGAAGAGTGTAGTAGAGTAGACTGTGTCAACTCTGGGATACCCGTATGACCGTTATATAAACATTATATCATTATTATTATAAACATTAATTACATTTAGCAAAATTTCAAACATACCAGCTTTATTAGGTGAAATATAATGCTCATATAAAAGAAGGAGTTGTATGGCAGCTAGTCGAATCCTCTGCAGTAGACCAACCAAATTTTGCAGTAACTTTGGCCATTACACTAAACTATTTTTGGCAAAATTTCAGACACCCAACTTTAATAGGTATAGAGTAATGCTCATATAAAATAAGAAGTTGTATGGCAGCTACTCGAACCCTTTGCAGTAGACCAACCAAATTTTGCAGTAAGTTTGGCCATTATAAACTATTTTTGGCAAAATTTCAGACACCCAGCTTTAATAGGTATAGAGTAATGCTCATATAAAAGAAGGAGTTGTATGGCAGCTACTCGAACTCACTGCAACAGACCAACCAAATTTTGCAGAAACTTTAGCCATAAAACTAAACTACTTTTGCCAAAATTTCAGACACGTAGCTGTAATAGGTACAGAGAAATACTCATATAAAAAAAGAAGTTGTATGGCAGCCACTCGAACCCGTGGACCAAAATGGCTGGATTTAAATAGCGATGACGGCTATTGTAAAAAAACGAATTTGCGAAAATTTCAAGATCCTAGCTCCTTTAGTTTTTGAGTTATCGTGCAGACGGACGGACGGACGGACATACATAGCTAAATCGATTTTTTTTTCGATTCTGATCCGATCCATACACTTGAGTCTATATCTACCCCCCTCCTTCTCTGCGTCACAAACGTAATGGCAAATTTATTATACCCTTTGACTATATAGTCATACGGGTATAAAAAATAAAAATACATTTTTCTATTTAAAACCCTTCGTGCTCAAAACTTAAACATATACATACATACATACATTTACATTTGAAGACTTTCAAAGACAAAAAACCAAATTTATTTATTGATAGGAAAAATATTTATAAGGGACAATAAAAAAAATATAAATATAAGGATGACGAAAGGATTGAAAAAGGTATCCTCAGTCCTGATATACGATACCAATCACATATACTCAACCAAAACTTATGTCAAACAATCAATTTCTTTTGAGAAAAATAAACCTTGAACATAATATATTAGGGGTTTCACGTCATACAAACATTTTTTTTTTTTAATACTTTTAAAATATAATATGGTATCCCTGAGAAATTTAAAACTTAAATTCTGCTGTGCAAGTTGACAAATTTTGCATTTTTAAAAATTATTTTCTGGGTTTAATTTTGGTGAAACTTCCGGAAAGGGGTTGTGAGCTATCAAGATGACGTCATCACATAACGGTACTAAATATCTCAAAGTTTTCGAATATATATATCATTAGTGGCGATGGCGCCATCTAGTGGTCGAAAAATGCATTACAAAATGTTCCTAAGATTTTGTAGCATTTTTATTAAAATGTTATATTTTTCCTGTTAGTCCATAAACTGGAACCAACATCTTACACTATTGTAGGGCATGATATTGTATTTCATAAACATCTTGTTTCATCTGGATCGGTGCTACCATTTTTGAGATATTGCAATTTAAAATGAAAATTTAAAAAAAAAAAAAAAAAAATCAAACTTTCAAAAAAACTACTATAACTGTGAAATTTTCAAAAACACCCTGTATTATTATTATACCATTAGAAAGGTCTCTTAAAACTCTTTCCAACGGTATATAATAAGTATGGCATATGTTGACAAATAGCCCCACCAGAGAACATAAATGCAAAAATGACGCAACAATTTTATTAAAAAATACATTTTCATACTTTATTTGTCATAAATTTATATTGCCTTTTTGTTTTCCATTTGAAATATTTATTTTAAAATTTAAGAATGTACTTTATAGTTTGATACAATATTGAATTGGGTTTTGTTTAGAGGATTTTTGAGGTATTTATATGTATGGAAAGTATAATTAGAAAGGACCTTAGAGTTGGTTATAAAGTCAGAATTATACGCTTTTTCCAGAATATTTATATACTAAGATTTTGAAGATTGACAGGGTTTTGAGTTGGATATAAAATTACGCTTATACTGTTCCAACAACCTGTACAACATTCAAATGCGAAATAAAGCCATATCGAGAATTTTTTTACTTATGGCTTTATTTCGCATTTGAATGCGAAATAAAGCCATATCATTTTCTAAAATTTTACCATATAGTAAAATTGATACAAATTCTAACACTAAAATGAAAAGAATGGTATAAGAATTCGGATACCTAATTCATTCAAAAAATTAATAAGTTCCTAATTTTTTTTAATACACTGTAATAAAACATGTTAAATAATATTATATTTTCATTATGAGGGGGCTGCCGCCCCGAACCCCCGCTAACTCAATTATTGAAGCTAGATTTTGAATCCAACACTAAAATGAAAAGAATGGTATAAGAATTCGGATACCTATTTCATTAAAAAAATTAATAAGTTTCAAATTTTTTTAATACACTGTAATAAAACATGTTAAATAATATTATATTTTCATTATGGGGGCTGCCGCCCCCGAACCCCCGCTAACTCAATTATTGAAGCTAGATTTTGAATCCAACACTAAAATGAAAAGAATGGTACAAGAATTCGGATACCTAATTCATTAAAAAAATTAATAAGTTTCTAATTTTTTTAATACACTGTAATAAAACATGTTAAATAATATTATATTTTCATTACGGGGGCTGCCGCCCCCGAACCTCCGCTAACTCAATTATTGAAGCTAGATTTTGAATCCAACACTAAAATGAAAAGAATGGTATAAGAATTCGGATACCTAATTCATTAAAAAAGTTAATAAGTTTCTAATTTTTTTAATACACTGTAATAAAACATGTTAAATAATATTATATTTTCATTACGGGGGCTGCCGCCCCCGAACCCCCGCTAACTCAATTATTGAAGCTAGATTTTGAATCCAACACTAAAATGAAAAGAATGGTATAAGAATTCGGATACCTATTTCATTAAAAAAATTAATAAGTTTTAAATTTTTTTAATACACTGTAATAAAACATGTTAAATAATATTATATTGTCATTACGGGGGCTGCCGCCCCCGAACCCCCGCTAACTCAATTATTGAAGCTAGATTTTGAATCCAACACTAAAATGAAAAGAATGGTATAAGAATTCGGATACCTAATTCATTAAAAAAGTTAATAAGTTTCTAATTTTTTTAATACACTGTAATAAAACATGTTAAATAATATTATATTTTCATTACGGGGGCTGCCGCCCCCGAACCCCCGCTAACTCAATTATTGAAGCTAGATTTTGAATCCAACACTAAAATGAAAAGAATGGTATAAGAATTCGGATACCTATTTCATTAAAAAAATTAATAAGTTTCAAATTTTTTTAATACACTGTAATAAAACATGTTAAATAATATTATATTTTCATTATGGGGGCTGCCGCCCCCGAACCCCCGCTAACTCAATTATTGAAGCTAGATTTTGAATCCAACACTAAAATGAAAAGAATGGTATAAGAATTCGGATACCTAATTCATTAAAAAAATTAATAAGTTTCTAATTTTTTTAATACACTGTAATAAAACATGTTAAATAATATTATATTTTCATTACGGGGGCTGCCGCCCCCGAACCCCCGCTAACTCAATTATTGAAACTAGATTTTGAATCCAACACTATAATGAAAAGAATGGTATGAGAATTCGGCATAGCTATTTCATACAAAAAATAATCAACCCTAATTAATAAATATAAATATTCTGGAAAAGGGGGCAATCCGGCTTTTGAATCCAACTCCAAAATCCCTCCTAATTGAGAATCCCACATATACACATATATATAAATATTCTGGAAAAAGCGTAAAGCCCTGCTTTTGAATCCAACTAACAATCCCACATATACACATATATAAATATTCTGGAAAAAGCCGCAATCCTGCTTTTGAATCCAACTCTAAAATCCCTCCTAATTGAGAATCCCACATATACACATATATAAATATTCTGGAAAAAGCGTAAAACCCTGCTTTTGAAACCAACTCTAAAACTCCTTCCTAACTATTTAAATAAAAAAGTTTGGAAAATTAAATTGCTTCTATTTTCACAAATAAAATTACTTCTGATTTTGTAGCCTAAGGGCCTTCTAATTATATTTTTACATACATATTTAAATAAAAACGAGGAAGAGTGTAGTAGAGTAGACTGTGTCAACTCTGGGATACCCGTATGACCGTAACATATACATTATATCATCCGGTTAATTACTTTTGGCAAAATTTCAAACATTCAGCTTTATTAGGTGTAGAGTAATGCTCATATAAAAGAAGGAGTTGTATGGCAGCAACTAGAACCCTTTGCAGTAGAACAACCAAATTTTGCAGTAACTTTGGCCATTACACTAAACTATTTTTGGCAAAATTTTAGACACCCAGCTTCATTTGGTGTAGTGTAATCCTCATATAAAAAAAGGAGTTGTATGGCAGCTACTCGAACCCTCAGCAGTAGACCAACTAAATTTTGCAGTAACTTTGGCCATTACACTAAACTATTTTTTGCAAAATTTCAGACACCCAGCTTCATCAGGTGTAGTGTAAAGCTCATATAAAAGAAGGAGTTGTATGGCAGCTACTCGAACCCTCTGCAGTAGACCAACCAAATTTTGCAGTAACTTTGGCCATTATACTAAACTACTTTTGGCAAAATTTCAGACACGCAGCTTCCATAGGTATAGAGTAATGCTCGTATAAAATTAGAAGTTGTATGGCAGGTACTCGAACCCGTGGACCAAAATGGCTGAATTTCAAACTCGATTCCGTTTTTTGCATAAAAACGAATTTGTGAAAATTTCATAATCCTAGCTCCTTTACTTTTTGAGTTATCGTGATGACGGACGGACGGACAGACGGACGAACAGACAGACGGACGGACGGACATACATAGCTAAATCGATTTATTTTTCGATTCTGATCCGATCCATACACTTGAGTCTATATCTACCTCCCCTCCTTCTCTGCGTCACAAACGTAATGGCAAATTTATTATACCCTTGGACTATATAGTCATACGGGTATAAAAATTTTAAAACTTTGAGGTTGTCACCTCCAAAATCCCTCAAA
>CAUJBZ010000560.1:0-15998 GCA_963082915.1 Dolichopus griseipennis | reverse complement strand
AAAAAACATTTTTTATTTCCAATTATAGGTATCTAAGTATCTAAGTACTACATGTAAACAAATTTTGAAATTAAAAAATGTAATTCGCAAAGTTTTATGTCAAAAGCGTAAAAAGCAAGCGGGTAATTGAAAATTTTTCAATTCAAAATTTTGTAGAAATTATTTGCTTTGCTCGCTGTGTTTATTGGGTCTAGTTACATATGAAATAATGTATTTTATTGCAGACGTTAAAGCGTTAGAAGCAAGCGAGGCATGCAAAGCGTTAATTGTACCTTCGCCTTCAGTTTGGTAAAAATTTGTTGTAAAAATTCAAATATCAAATGTCAAATGTAAAATCAGCATTTTATATTTGTTTATGGAAGGTTTTATTTATTAAAAAAGTGAAATATTTATTTTTGGTTTATATCTGTTAATGGGTTTATTATTTTGATGTCTGTTTAATTTTTACGAAATTTTAAACAGATTTGGAAACTTGAGCTTAAATGCCCTAACTTATATAAATCTTCTTAATAACAATTATAATATACCTATCTAATAATTTCTTTCTATTCCCAACTCTTATTAAACATTTTAAATTTATTAATTCGACCTAAGATTTTCCCTCAAACATTTTTTAACCTAAACTGTTTTTTAAATTTTAATTTATTTAAAATTGATTTTTTCTTTGTATTAATTAAGTACTAATAAAAGTTTATACTCAATAGATGACACATTTACATTTTAATTTAACATTAATTCTTGTTATACACTTAGAAATATTGTGAACACTTCACTATATACATTAACTCTTCAAAATTGTAGACTATGTATAATATAGTACTGTACTGTACAAATATATAATATGTATGTTATACTTTTGCAAATATATAATAAGAAAAGAATTATTATATATATGTATATATATATATATATATATATATTATATAATAACAAATCTACTTAACCTCAATATTAGGTAATTTCTAACGAAAATCTCTCTTTTCATATAAATCACACTTTAACAGAAACTCTTCTTAAATTGGATAAGTCTATATAACTCTTGTTAACAACATCGTGGTTATTTTCAAATAAATAACGAAAAAAAAAAAAAAAAAAATTTTTTTTAAAGAATTATATAAAAATAAAATAAAACTATCCAAAAATAATTTTTCAAAGTAAATTTTCTTTATATATTACGTTATAGAAATAAACTTTTTTAAGGAAATATAACTTTTAAATTGAATTATATTGTCAATGTGGATCTACTTACTTTAGTTTCTTAAGAGAAGAAGAAGACTCTTCTTTTCTAAAGGTACAAAAGGTAAAATAAAAAAAAAACCTTTAACTTCGTTTCTTTTAAAATTAAATAATTAGGAACTTACTTTAATCACTTTAGTTTTGGAAAATTCAAAGGAGACTTAAATGTAAAATATAATATTTATTTTATTAAAAATATAGTTAAACTTAATTAGTAATTAAATATATTAGGATAATTATTATACTTTTTAAAAATATAGTTTTTGAATTATGAATTTAATTATGTCTCTTGAAAGAAGGAGTGGGGAGCGCTACTAATGCTCGTAACTCAAAATCTTGTTTTACTAAAATCTCGGTATAAGTGAAAGTACTTTTTTCCCTATTTAATAAAAATTTCGAGCTCACTAGTTAAAATCAATTTACTGATGAAATCGAATTAATGGTTATTTTTTAACTGATTTCGGATTTCAAGGAGGTTAAAATAAAATTTGCATGATAATATAGTTGGGGAAACTGATTTGCTCTAAGAATTCCACTTATAGAAAGATTTTCCCTAAAAGTTTTACTAGGCAAATATTCTCATTTATAAAAATATTTTGTTGTTAACATCAGTTTAATGTTCGGATGCTAGGCTTTTGGGTAAATGATGTAGTAATTTACTCTAAAATCCTAAATTTTAAATTCTAAAAAATTAGAAGTATAATAAGCTAAGTTTAGTATAAATTTTTTATAATACAATTGCCTTAATAAGTACCGGACACCTTTTAATTTTTTCTATATTTTTTGATACATCAGTCGTTTAAAACTTTCATTCAATTCTTTTTATTCGTGCCTTTTGAATTCTAACGAATCTGTTAAAGTAATGACTTATTCGTCAAAGTTCCGAACGAAAGATCTCAGGTTCAAACTCCGGTTAGATCATATCCAATAAAAAAATCATATATATCATATTATAAAATTAATTAGCAGAAATATAAAATTCTTATGCAAAATAATTGGCGCAAGAAATATAAGATCGATGAATTCATAATATTGCGCAATAGCTAAATGGGATCCGTTATATTAAAGGGCCAAGTGAAAATTATGATAGTTCCGAAACTAAAGTTAAGTAAAAAAGACTTGGGAATGCCTTATGCTATTTATAAAAATAAATTTTAAGTAATTCTAATTCAGTTAACTCTAGATAATGTTGTTTACAACTATGAACTATATAATATGAATCAATTTTTTATAATTCTAAGCTTGAGCTTGATTAAAAGAATAATTTTGTATCAAAAACCGTTAAATTTACATCTCTCAGAATGTGTATATATGTATATATTATATATATATGATTATGTCAATTCATTAAAGATTAAATAATCAAAATAAAATTTAGTTAGAAACCTTGGTCATAAAAAATTTTAAAACAATTTAAAAATATTTAATAATAAATAACAATTTATTTGTCTTTTCTAATCCTTGAAATAAACCACTTAATTATAATTTTGTTAGGAAAGAGTATACTATATATAATACATATACTATATATATATAGAGTCTCTTTATAGTGTATTATAAAGTGTCTATAACATACATAGTCTACAATTTTGAAGAGTTAATGTATATAGTGAAGTGTTCACAATATTTTTAAAGAGTATATAAAACAAGGACAATAACTAGGACGTCCCAGAATAATAAAAAAAAAAACTAGAAATTATTCTTCCGCAGTTTTATAGTTTTTTTTGTTCATATTTTAGGAAACCAAACAATTACAGTTATATCTTATTTGACTTTGACATTAACAATTAAAATTTATACACATATATACATACAATAATTTGATACATGTACATGCATAAATAATCCTGGAGAAGTGGTACTTATATGAATTTAAAATGATAATAAAAACTGATGAGAATGATGTTCCCCTTAAAAAAAAAAAAGAAATTAAAATTCTTTTGTTTTTCACATTTTGCATTTATAAAAATATCATATTTAATGTGTCAAATATATAAAATTTTTTATATTCCGTTTCTAATACTTAATATTCTAATATATTCGCACTAAAACTTCTAATAAAAACTTTGTTAAAATTTAGCATTCATTATTCGCAATTTCATTCAGTGGAAAAATAATAGTACTAATTAAATGCATTAACCCTGACTCTGCTTTAGCTCTGTCCTCTGTGCCCTAAGTGTCTATTACATTGTAAGGGTTGATGTCAAAGTGTTGGATATAATGTATAATTCATCAAAAAACTAAAAGAACATTATTAATTATTTCAAAACTCGTTCATTATTCAAAAAGACATTTAATTAATGACATGAAAAATAAAATTTTTAAATAATCGTTCAATAATTTATATGTATTACATTTTTTGCACTAGATTTTCTGGGTAGAAACAAGTTGTAGAAAAACGAAAAAGATCTTAAAACTAAAAAGGGAGGATTTTAGACTAATGACAGGGATAAGTACGGGCCACCTAAAGCTCAGAGCCCATGCAGCAAAAATAGGTAGGGCAACTACGGGAACATGCAGAGGCTGTGGAAGGGAGGACGAAACGGTTCTCCATGTTCTATGTCAATGGGAAACTCTAGAAAACCTAAGACTCACAATTTTAGGAGAAAGACACTGGGATGACTTCAGTACGGTAAGAGGGTTAGACCAGGGAAAATTGATAAGCTTCATGAAGGGTATAGAATGGCTCAACGAGGCGCTGTAGGAAATACGAGCGACTCTGAGAGCAGAGGTGCACAACGGGCTACAAGGCCTATGCGTGAGGGAGATCCACTCAGGGAGACCCCCTCCCCCTTTCAAAACAACATTTTTTGCATTAATTTATTACAAATTGGATCTCGGTGGGTTAGTGGGTAAGCATTTGGCTTATTAATCGAGGGGGTACGAAAAAAAATAATTTTTCTTCACAATTCCCCATGGTGACCAAATATAATTTGAATATAAAAATATATAATACAAAAAAAAAAGTAATTAATAATGTAATTATAAATAAATAGAATGTATTTAGTTTAAGAAGCTCAAATGCCAAATAAGCAATGCACTATAATAATATCAGGCAATATTTACTATTGTCCTGGTACTAATTATAAATAAAATGAATATAAATTGAGGGTAATATTTTATAAGTATGGCATTTATTATTTTATTATGTTAATAATCAAATTTCAATTTGAAAAAAATTTTTAATTCCAAAATTGCAAAATTTATTTTCTGATTCCATTATCTCTAATACAATTAAAATCATAGAACTACACTTCCTGCAATAATAGGTATTTATTTTTGTGTAAACTTTAAAATTGTTTTAAATTTAAAAAAATATTTTACATAAACTTTTTAAAAAACAAAAATAAACTGTTTTATTTTTATATAATATTATAATATTTAATATTAAATTAGCGATTCATATATACATATCATTATTTAGAATATATGAATATTTAAAGATTATTTTAAATATTTTTTTTGCATGTCCTTGTTATACTTTTCATATTCATTTTGAATTACTATTGTATATTTTCTCTTGTAATATGCAATTTCATTTACAATATAAAAATTTATATAAAAAAAATAATATTTAATTTCTTTGTAATAAAATTCAAGTTCTTGTATATAAAGAATATTATAAAATCCAAAATTTAAATTTAGTTTCATAAATTATTTAAATTATTACATATATAAAGAGTTTAAAAAATAATTTTTTGAAATATAGTTTTATAAAATTACAAATACATTTCACATCAGTACAATATTTCCGTTAATTTATCACCGATTTTTTAAAATCTGATTTACCAAATTAGGAGTCGAAACTTTTCAAACGGTTTTTAGTATTTTTTTATCTTAGTTTTTAATTTATAGGTTATGTTTTTCTAAAAAACAATACTTAGGTACACTAGAATGGTATCAAAGTAGTCAAAAGCTGTTTTATTAGTGCTAACTTTATATGATTCTTTTTTGATAGTACTAACACTGTTTCTGTGAAGAATATTTTGTATTTAACTAGCTAATGCACGGTGCGCGTTGCTGCGCCTCTCAATGGAGGTTTAATTTAAGTTGGTGTTACTGCAAAAAGTTAACACAAAAATTACGAACGGTGTAAATGTTAATTTTAAAATGTGTTAAAGCAATTTTTTTAAAAAGATTTTCCTAGAATTATTCTAGTAATTTTTTAAACTTTCTGTAATTCAAAGAAGTACTAACTATTTTTCAAAATTGGACCAACGGAAGACGTATACAATTTGAAGAAAATCGGTTAAACCGTTTCTAATTAAGATAAAATAACAAAAAACCTATAAAACCCTGTTGGGCCGCAATGGATTAACGGAGCTAACGGAACTTAAATATTTTTATAAATCAATTATTTAAGAATTTTTTTTTAAAAACAGTTCTAAGGCTCGTTGAATATAAAAAATATTTCTAAAATGTTTTGTTTAAATTCGCTTTGATTTAAAATCCAATTTTTAGATCTTAAAATTGGCGTTCTAATAATGGATATTAAATAATTTTTATTTTCACACTAATTTTTAAATCAGTATTTTATATCAATAATACTTTATAGCATACTATAACACATAGAACTGCCACATCTGAAAAGGAAAGACTGCATCACTCACTTAATCACATTGTATGTGGAATGGGGATTGTTTATAAATAATTAAATAAATAAACCCCTACTGCAACGAGGATATAGTCTTATAAGTTTTTATTTAGATATTATCTAATCTCATTTTATTTCTTACAAAATTTAAAACTGATGTCGACTAAAAGGTCGGAGACATAATTATTGCCCTATTGTTCTTTACAATACAAGAATATTGTTAAAATTAAAATATTAAAATTAATCAAAAATTGTATTAATTTAACTTTTAAACAATATAATAAAAAAACTTTTAAGCAATATAATAAATAATTATTTTAATATGAACACATACTAATTGAATTAAAGAACCAGAGTTAATAATAAAATAATAGATTGAACCAAGCTCACACGCTTCAGTATATGAAGTTACTAACTTTTACTGAATTCGTATTAAATTTTTTTTTAAAATGGCAAAATAAAAAGTTATTAATAAATTGCTAACACTTAGAAAAAATGTATTTTGAAATTACTAATAATTATTTTAATTTATTAATTAAATAATGAATAATAAATTAATTTTTTTTCTAAATAATTTTTAATTCAAAAAACATAAAATTAAAATAAATAAATTAAAATTTTAAACTTACCAAAATAACTAATAGTTTTTATACTAAATATTCCATTTGATAAAATTTTATTTGTTTGTTTATTTTTTTTAAAAGAATATTAAACAATTAATTAACGTGATAAATTTTTTTTTTAAATATTATATAAATAATGAATTCGATTTAAAAATATTTTTTTTTTCGTTATTTTATACTAAAATTTAATCATAATTATTTTTTATATTATAAAATAAAATAATACATTTAATTTATATTAATTTTTTAATTAATTTAATTTATATTTTCATTTATTAATATGAATTATTAATATGAATATGAATTAAAATTTATTAATATACTTTGTTAGAAGAAATAAAACTTCATTTTATTCTTCTTATTATTTAAATATTATATTTTAATATTATGTGATGTTTTATAATTTAATATAAATTTCCAATTATATGAACTTAATTATTTTCGTTATAAATTCCTTATTTTTTTTTCTAAATTTTTACTATTATTAATTTTTTTATTAAAAATTTCTATATTACATAACAATTATATAATAAATTTTTAAAATTATATAACAATATTGAAAAAAAATATTTTCCTTCTTTTTCAGAAATTAAATTTAATTGACTATAAATTAATTATTCTTTAAAAAACATTAGGTATTTAATATTTTAATTCTGTCAATATATTCCATATTTTTTAAATTTTTTTTTTATTTTTTAATTAAATTTTGATATCCTTTAATTTATATCCTTTAATTTATATCCTTTATTTTATTTATTATAAAATATCCTTTAATTTGCTTTTCAACATCAATTTTAATTCTTAAGTCAACCTTCCGTCATCAATAAATTTTAAAGAAAAACTGAAATCAAATTTATTGCGCGCAAAACTTAAATAGCTTTTCATTTTTTAATATAACATTATATTTATTTATTACTTTAAAAAAAATATTTAAATGTGTTAGTTAGTGCAATTTTTATTCCTAACAATATAAAAGGATTTTTTTTGCAAAACAAAAAACAAAAAGGATACAAGGATGAGAATAAAAATATTGTTAATATTGCACAAACAAAATACAAAAAAAAAAAAAAGAAACGTTTTATTTGAAAATAAAATTCTTTTTTTAATTTTCTATACTTTATAAATATATTTTTAGTTCTATTCTACACACACACACACATACACGCAGTAGTAAAATTTTTACACAAATACATATAAAAATGAGAAATTTACTATTTTTTGATATAAATTTAATGCAAATAATTATAACGGTTTTTGTTTTAAAGTGAAATAGAGAATACAAAAAATATAACGGTGATTTTGTTTGTATATATGTTTGCTCAAGAGAAAATATTTTTCCGTTATCTTATATCTGTCATTTTTTTTTTTTGAGTAAGAAAGAGTTATAATTCTCATCTAGAAATTTCTCAAAAAAAAAAAAAAGGATATGCGTGCCATACATAACTGTTTATTTGAAATTAAAAGTAAAAGTTAAAATAAATGTAAATTTGAACATAAAATCAAAAAATGACTTTTTAATTTTTTATTTTTAAATTTTTTTCTAGCTGATGATTTAAGACTTTAAATAAATATTGTTTATAAGATATTGTAAAATTGTATGAGAGTGTTAGTTAGTGTCATTGATTGTTTAAATTTGTGTTTAAAAATAAAAATTATATTTTAAACAAACAGGTTAGTTTTTTGTATTTCTAGCTATTTTATGAAAATGTTTAAGGTTTTAATATTTGTTTTAAGAGTTTTTTTTTAATATTTATATGTATATAATATTATGTATATATCCATATACTTTAATTTAAAAACATTAAATATGACATATTATATAAACATTTTATATAAAACATTTAGAAAAAAAGAATAATGTAAATGAGTCTGTATAATAACTTATTCTAGACATTTTTTTAAATTGACATTTGCATAAATTAACCATAAATTTTGACATATGACTTTTTGGATGAGCATATAAAACCATCATTCATATTAACATCATGCTTGGAAAACTGATGGTTTATTCAAGGAGCCTGTTTTAAATCTTAGTAAAAGTGAAAAATCTTAGTTTTATCTGGTTTTCAATGTAATATTTCGCTATTTGGTTCAAATTTATGACACAATTAATAATTGATAATTTTACATGTATCAATATTATAAAATATAAAATATAAACAAATTATTATAATATACATATAACTAATAGTGTTGAGATTGCACCTTCATCTCTACATAAAATGAAAATCATCATGCATCGAAATCCATGCATCGTTTGCTATGTTCGTCAAGCGATTTATCAATTAATCTAAAATATAAAAAATAAATTCATTAATTAAAAGTTTATTAATGTTTTAATAACTAAGAATTTTTCAAAACTAAAAATATGAAATACTTATTCAGAATTATTTACATTCTTTTAATTCTATTCTATTTCTATAAAAAATTACTAAAAGTTATGAAAAATATAAAAAATCTAAGACGTTTCTACATGTTATTCAGGGTGGCGTGAAACGACCGATATGGTTTGAATTTTTAATAATTTTTTTAATTTATTAATATTTTTTATTTTTTTTTCAGAATTTTGTGAAGAAAACTTGGGGAATTGGAAATTGAAAAGTATACAACAAAACAGCGATCAAAAATTACGAAAATGTACTGGAAAGAGCACGAATGTGCCAAAATGGTCACCACTTGCGGGATATAATTTTTCTACCTAAGCTAAAAATATTTCCTTTTAATATACGCGGTATAACAAAAAAAATAATAACAATAATTAATCATTAAATAAGTAAGTTATAAACATTTAAACCCTATCGGTCGTTTTGCACCACCTTGCAGTAATTTCTATCTTCTTCCAATATGTACCAATAGTATAGATAGGCTTATTAGCATAACCTAAAAGTTGACCAGTTAACACATATTTTACAATTAAAATTAAAAATTTAATATTTATAATCTTATATTTCTTAAATTGTTATTTTCCAGTAAGAAATAAAAGGGATAAAACTAGACCTTGATTATTATCTATAAGAACAATTAAATTAAAAATAATAATATTGAACATTAAATTGAGATTCAAGATAATTTATTTTCAATTCCAATGTCAAATATATATAAAAAAACAAATTAAAGAAAACTAATCTTCGATAAATTAATTAACAAATTAACCAAATATATTCTTTTATATTTGATTAATTTGTTAATTAATTAAATAAATGACTATTTTTAAAATATCTTTTTTAAAACAATTTCCATTTAGGTTTAATTTTGTTTTTAATTCCCATTAAATGTTAATAGTATTTTAATTTTATGTAATTCTTGAATTGATAATAATTATTGCTTCTGAACTGATCATTTATATAATTTTAAAAATTGCAAAATTGCACTTAAAAAAAACTTATACTAATCGTAAAAAAAAAAACAAACAAGAAAAAATTTAAAATAGCATAAAATGAAAATTTTTGACCTACATTATATATTTTAAGAATTATTAAAAATGCTCAATATTGTTTTGTAGTATATTATATATATATGTAATTTAGCTTTTTTACAAATGTTTAATAACTAATTTGATTTTTTTTTCCTATAAATAAAATTGAATCCCCTTGATTAATTATCATAAATGAAAATATCCTTAATAATCCTTGAATATATATATATATATATTTTTTTTTTCAATAATTGCATACTTATATGCTGCGCTATTATTAAATAAAAGAAAAAATCATGGTGTATACGTCATTAAACATTTTTTTTAATTATCATTATAATATGTAATATTTTAATTTTGATTTAAAAAAAAAAAAAATTCTCGATTTTACTATACTTTGACGTCATTTTGTGCATAAGTTATCATTTTGTTAGCATTTACGCACATTAATCTTACTAAAATACTATGAAATTTTTTTTTTTTTTTTTACACATATTAAGTGATGAAAAAATCAATAAATTTTTTTTAATATTCTAAATTCCCAAATGGAATTGATATTAATATTAATAATCTTAGAAAAAAAAAAAATCAAATTATTATAATTATATATATAAATTATTAATTAATTTAATTATAATTGTTTGAATAAAATTTCGAATTAATTATTTACAGACAGCTTCCTTTGTTTTGAAAAGTCTCATTATGTTTAAATGGTAATGATCTGATGCGCCTATTAATAAACTAGCAGTGGATCATAAAAATCTTCAATTACTTTACTGTCAGTTTGGCATTTAAATATGAGTAATTCCAATGGGCAATGTTTGCATTCTATCAAATCCTTCCTTCATTTTAAATTTTTCCAGCTGGATTTTAAATTTTTTCAATGTGACCGTTTATCCGGTCTATTTACTACTTTGAAGCTATCGCAATTCTCTTAATAGTAGAAAATTCTTATTTTGATGCTTTAAGATATTATAAAATAAATGCTAAAGTTTAAAATATAATTAATATTAGCCTAAAAAAACTGTTATTTTAAAAATTATTTGTAAAAGATTTTCTATGAATTGATGAAATAAGAGGTATATAAAAATGTTTTCACCTCAGTTGATGCAGTGCTTTTAGTTTTCCCACAACACTTTTAAAGTCAAAAAAATTTCCCAAACTAAAACTATCTCTTACATTTGATTGGATTTACAGCTAACTACCTCAACTTTACACCAATTATCCATTTAAACCAAATACAAATGTCCAATTAACTTGTTTCGACGCCAAAAGTCATGTAAGTAAAATTATTTTAAATTGTTTTGAGAATTAGTTTTCAAAATTTAAAATAAATTTTAAAAATTCAAAAATCAATCAAACTGCTCAAGTTAGTTTTTTTTTTTTTATTTAAATATACTTAAATAATCAAAATTCAATTTATTACTTTGGGAATTCATAATGCAGTATTATATTTAAAATCTTTGATTGTTTTAAACGAACGTCACCATATTATTTTATTTTCAACAACAACTAAATCAAACTATCAAATAATCAGTTAAATATGTTTCTCCCCTTATAAGCATCAATTTTTCGTACTTCTTACCCATTTTCAATGACATTGTGACTGTAAATTTTAAAAATAGAAAAATAGAAATATATTTATATATCTATTTGTGTATATATAAATTATTAAAAACCGAATATCATCCACTTTGGAGCATCATAACCTCATTATTGATAGATTCAAGAAAAATGTATAAAAAATTTTGTCCTTACAGCAATTTTTCACAAGTTTGAAGCCTTTTCTTTTGATATTATAAAAAAAAATTTATATATTTTTCTATATCTTTCTTTTTAATATTTTAGTTTCTTCAATAGAGATATTTATTTTAAGTTAACTATTGAAATTTTTAAAATTTTTTCTTTTATATTTTTTGTATCTACAAAATGCTTATTCGGTTTATTGATAAAATATGAATTTTTTTAATAGTTATTTTCTTTTGATTTTTAAAAATATAGATATTACATAATGTTAGATGCAAAGGTCCACTGATTTGAAATGTTACAATATTTTTATTTTATTTTTAAAATGAAAGTACAAATTATAAATTTTTTTTAGCTAATTGTAAGAAATGATATTCTTTGAATGACACCCATTTTCAAGTTGGCAGATAATGGTTCTTTTTCAGACATTAATTTGCATGACTTTGCGCAATGTGTCTTGCTTCACTTTAGCAATTTCTGAGTGAGAGCTTCTGAAGATCGATTAATTTAATTCAAGAATGATTTTTGCTTAATTTTTATACTGTTAGGTAACAAAAGTTGTTTATACTAGAAACATACTCTAGATCACGTAAATAAACATACAATCCGATGGAGGGCACTCTAAATGTGCTTTTTAGTAATTAAATTGGGCAGGTAATTAAAAAACTTATTAGAAATGTTCGAATATTATCGAAGGATTATAGTCTCTATATTTTAAATCTAATGTGTATATTTCTTCTCCATTTGAATTTGGGATCATAATAATAATTCTCAAAATAATAAACTTTCTTAGATAATCAATAAAAACGGTAGCAGTTTTATATGAACTACAAGTTTATTCAAAAAATTTACTTCCTTATTTAATATCCAATACGTCATTAGTTATTTCTTCGTTACCCTTCTCATTTTATTAAGAATTTCAAATATTCTGTAATAACTAAAATGGAATTTTTTAAAATTCATTTGAGCACACTAATTACAACAACGATTTCTATAACTTATTTTAATTATAATCTAAAAGTTTAAAAAATTAATTTGTTTTATTTTAAATTCAACGAACCGTACAAGATTTAACTTTTCAATTCATTTTCATACTAAAATACTCTTTTATTTGTTAGTGTTTTATTTTTTAACATTTAAGTTAATAAAAGGTTAATTATAAATTATAAATAAAATTATTAAAAAAATTTATTTAAGGGTAGATTTATAACTTTTATTGCTATATAATTTTTTTGCTACATAAATGATGGGCTTTTTTTTTAAATAATAAAATCTTAACCTATATCTGTAGATAGTACAAAATATTTTCAATTCCAAAACTTATAGATAAATAGGTATAGCATAAAAAAACTCAAGGTCAAAATTTACGTCATTACTTTATTTATAAGTTTAAAATTTAAAAAAGATAGTATTTGATTTATAATACAAAAAAAAAACTCACCTGTTTATAAAAAAAAAAAAAAAAAAAATGTGCAATAAAAAAAAAGCACCAAAAATTATTTATGTTCATTAACTGTTATTTTTATGAAGGATAAGTTTTTCTTTAATTAAATATACAAAACAATTCAATCTTTAAAATTTAATAATCTTTATTATAAAACATTAGTACACATCATAGAATTCCGAGGATTTGTATTATTCGGAGGATTTGATTTTCTAAGGGCAAGGTTATATCAAATAATACTCAACTCAAAGAATAACACTATATAAAAGATAAAGTGTAATATCATTTCATTTAAATCACTTAAAAGGAAAATTAATTTATATATTGTGAATTAAACAATCTTTTGACAATTCTTACTAACTTTCACCTTTATGCTACTATACTTAATTTCAAATCTTATGTCAAGGTTTTAAGGATTCATGTCATTTGAAATAAAAAATTACCCTGAAATATGATTAAAACCATATTTTGACTTCATTTTGGTTTTTTTTTTCAATTTATAAATTGATGTAAATTAAATGGGGTTCCTTTAAAAAAGGTGTAAATTAATATTTTGAAAGGTAATTAATGGTTATTGTTAATCGAATTTTAAATAGATGGAATATAAAAGAAAATATAATAATCTTATATCTTTAGGATTTCTTTTATATTTTATTTGAAATAATCTTAATTTTAAATTACTTTATCTGGAAATTTATTTAATAACAAATGAAAAGGGATTTTGAAAATTTGATGTATGTTATGTTTAATTTAAATCACTTAAAAACTTGAGAGTTTAATATTGATATTTACAAAATAATATATCATATTAATAAGATTATGATGTCACATACGTATGGTCAAACCCTACGCTATAAGGCTTGAAATTAATTTCAAGATAATAATGTAGATTTATTTAATATAAATATTTGAAAAACTGAGCTCTAATCTCAAATAAAGATTTCAAAGTACAAGAAAACTTAAAAATTAATAAAAACTTTCTACGAATTCATTTAACAATAACTTATATTGCCCCTACTATATCTTATTATAAAAATGAACAATTAAATCTCAGTTTTGCTATAATTTTTAAAAATTTATAGATAAATTATAATCTATTATTTAAAATATATTATTATTAATAAAAATACTTGCAAAAAACTTATTTTAATTGAAAAACACTATAAAATAATACTAATAGTCCTAAAAGTATGCAATTTGTTAATTGTACATACATAATAAACCATATTGAAAATTGAAACAATTTTATTTGAAACCATAATAAACGATAAAATTTCAGATTTTGCAAAGTCAACTATTACTAAATTAACATCAGATAACAGCTGTTTTATAAACAAAAATAGGAACGTTAGACCTGCTTGATTGACTTTGAGAAGGCTTTTAACTCGGTTTGGTTCAATGCTTTAATCTACAAATTATTACAATATAATTTCCATGCCACACTTAATTTTATGGATTACAAATATGTTGTATAATAACAAATTTTTAGTATATAGCAATACTAATAAGTCTAACAAATCATTTGAAATAAGTTTAACAAATCATTTGAAATAAGTCTAACAAATCATTTGAAATTAAAAAATGGGTTCAACGATGGGTATTATTAATTCAACTTTTCTTTTTTTCTAAACATATAACAGATCTTCTATTCTTTCTAGGTCGAGTAAAAGGAAATAACGGCCTAGCATTCGCGGATGATATTATATTACACACTGTCAATATAAATGTGAATATAAATATTTTTTTCAACACGATGTTCAAAAAATATTCAACATTGTTCAGAACTTTTCCAAGATATGGATATTAAAAATGAACCTCAGTAAATGTGAAACCATATTATTCCGTATTACCGTTGAAAAACAATTTAAAGTAAATACGCATATACGATGCCAACTCTCGCAAACAAAATATTCGTTAAATATCTTGCAGTTCACTTACTTGTCTATTTGGTATTCTCCTACTGTACAAAATTATTGAAAGCTTAATGGAAAAAATACGTAAATTCGAAAGAAAGTGCATAAGAGTTTGTATTAATAAACATAGAAATCCTGAGTCCCAGTATAAGCAGTTTTATTCTAATAAACATTTGTACACGAAAGCAAAAGTCATGAGAATCGATAATTTTATGATAAAATTTATTAAAATTTATCAGAATTTATAATGATAGAAATAGAACATTAAAAACTCCATAATTGTTTAATTTAAAATATATTTAACTATAATGAGAAGTACATTAAGAAAACTTTACTCACGAGTTTTATAGCTTCTGAGCCTTTCAACTATATAAAACTAATGTTATAATTTAATTTTGCAGAATTTTATTATATTTTTACTCAATTAAAAGTTTACAAAGTGATAATTATGAAAAAAAAGTTTTAAAATTACAGAAAGATATTAATATTAACATCCAATGTTCTATATATGAACTTTAATCCTTTTGTCATTCCATCAATTTCACTCATTCCAGTTAAACAATTAAAATATTTCATGTCATTATACATGTACTTGTAATATCATTGTATGTAAATTATCTGTTATCAAAATTACTTGACTTACTTATTAAAAAAAAAAAAAAAATAAAAAAAAATAAAATACTTAAATTATTTAAACTTGAAACGAACTTGGTACACAAACCTAGATTAAAATATAAAAAATTTTATATAAATATTCAATATTCATATATTCATATAATTTAATCCTTTATTTTGTTTATATGTAGTATGGTTATATGTTATTGTATAAATTTTGTTGTTTTGTTATACTTCTTTTACTAATTATTATTTGATATTATTTTTACACTCCCACTTTTGTTTTTTTTTTTTTTTTGTTTTCATCTGCATTGAAAATCTACAATAATTTTCTACATACCTACTATTTATACTTTATTATACATTTTCTTTGCACTTTATACTTTATAATCCTGACATCAGACATTGGTTT
>CAUJBZ010000559.1:42500-47528 GCA_963082915.1 Dolichopus griseipennis | reverse complement strand
AAAACAGGGATTCAAAAACGACCTTTTTTAAATGTCCAGTCCTTTATTTCAGCTCTTTTAAAAAATCGATGATTACCTTCTTTAAATTATGTCTATCCAACCACTAGGTCCCAAAACAAAGGGACTTTCTAATTCTTTCAATTTACAAAAATTGAGAATTGTTCGTTTCGGAATATTTAACAAAAGTTTTGACCCCCTTGTTAATATTAATTAATATGAAAGACATATTATAGGATAGATAATGGAAGTAATTTATCTTGTACTCTAAAAAATTGAAAGAGTAGGGTTAAGTATTATTCCTTTTCCATTCTTTTAATGAGTATAGGACATTAACCAAGTCTATTTAGACTAGGCTTCCGTTTTTTTAATCATAATATTCGTTTAGCAATTGATACTCAGCTGTAGCTGTTATATAAGAATATGAATGCCCAAATGTTAATTTTATGCGCCATCTATTGTCTTACACAAGAATTATTTATTAAATTAAATCTTATTTTATATTACAATAAAATTATATAATTTTAACGATATTTTTTTTATTAGATATGATCTGAGCGGGGTTTTAACCCGACACTTTCCTCATGAAAGACTACCACCCCTATTCTGAATTCCTACTTAGATTTTGTACGTAAAATTAGCTACGTTAAGTCGGAATTTTTTTAGTTATTCTGAATTACGCTGGAGAGAATAATTAATGTCAATGGCAATACTTTTTTTCGAAGTTTCAAAATTTGACATTTTGGTTTGAAATTTTTTTGAAAAATTTAAAGCAACGAGTTAAAAAAAAATTATTTTATAAACAATAACAAAAATAATTGAAAAAATATGAATTCAATTGCATTTGGATTGATTGCCTTAGAAGAAGAAGAAACTAATCAAAGGATTCTTAGATCAGAAAGGAGAATTCTTAGAGATTCTTATAATCCTTTCGACTTGAGTGAGAAATCGTAAGTATTTATACCTACATATTTCAATTTGAAAATTTATCTAAGCATTTATATAAATTTATATATTCAATTATTAGTTTCCAAGCTAATTTTCGACTAAATGAACCTGCTTTTGAATATTTATTGTGTTTGATGGAAGAAGATTTGCAAGCTCCATTCAAGTCTTTTGGTTTAACTCGCATTCATAAATTATGTGCAGTTTTAAGGTTTTTCGCTGAAGGGAGTTCACAACATTGTATTGGGAAAGACTACGATGTGGCAATTGCTCAATGGTTATTTTTAAAAAAGGGAACAAAAAAAAAAATTACATTTTTAAAATTTTTATTCAAATAAATAACAAACAAAACTGCAAACAAAGGAATTCAAAGCACTACTACGTATGAATATTTCTGGGGTAGATTTTTGACATTTAATTTACGCTACGTAGAAATTCAGAATTGCCATTTTATGAATTTCGAAAAAAAAGTATACTACGTAGGAATTTAGAATCAAGTTTGCGTAGATTTTACGCAAATTAGTGTTACGTAGTAATTCAGAATAGGGGTGTACGTCTGTAATACTACAAAACCATTGGTTAGATATTAGGGGTATTAATCCGCTTTTATTCTCAATAGATCTTTTTTTAAAAATAAGAAACATTTCCTGCTCACTATACCACCTTTACTTCTTTGTGACTTTTTTTCCTTGTCAGTACAACCCTTACACTTTTACACTATATTAAACAGTATTAGGCATTATACCTTGCGCAACTAGAGGTTTCGTTAGTTTTATATAGTATAAATATAAAGCTTACATTATCAATGATATAAAGGTCTGTCTTGAAGTCTTGTGAAGAAATCAACCTCCATTTTTAACAATTAAATTTTCAAACATTATTTTATACAAGGGCTACAATTTAAAATACGTTCCCAATAAATACTTAAATTTAAAATTTTTCCTAATTTCAATTTTTAACATATGCCAAATATTCAAAATATTCTTGTTTTTTTTTTTTTTTTTTTTTTTTAATTTTCGCATGTCTATTGAAAATTTTGCAATTGACATCTATTTAAAGGAGGAGAAGGAGTATAGGACTATAATACAGCTATACTTTTCCCCAATTTAAAAATATTCGCAAGTACCAAATGTTATTATTTGAGAATAAACCAAAGTGATTCTTTTAACAGGCTTATTCCTATATTCATTTTGCTTTTGTTAAATTCCTTTTTTGATTATAAACCAAGTGTAGATTTAAAACATACCCTTGATTATAATATAATTTTTAAACAATATACGAATTGTATTCATCTTATCGATTCTTGTGCTAACAACCATTAATATTCACACACACATATAAAAGAATTCAAATAAAATTAAATTTCAAGATTTTGACATTTTTTTGCAAATATAACAGAGGCAAAGCCTATGAGATCTATTCAAATATAACAAAGGCAGAGTCTATGATCTCTTTCTAATATCATTCAATTCAGAAATCTTGTCTTTGTACTAAAAATTGCATGTCTTAAGTTAATTTACAAAAAAAAATAGATAAGGTATGGCATGTAATATTGATATATATGTATATATATATTTTATAGAGCATTTGCAATCAAAACCAGTTTTTAAAAATTTTAAATACAAGGAACTTTACAAAAAAAAAATTTTTGCTTACGCCCATTCATCCCGCCTCTTTGACACTCATTCTTTCTTTAAGTTTTATAGACACGCGGCATGGATTACGGACTCCAGTAAAAATAAAAAGAAATCATGTACACTTTTTCTTTTTTTTTTTTAATTTTTTTTAACATTGAAAAATATTTTAAAAAAAAAACGGAAGAAAGAAGTATGTAAAAAAAAACAAAACAAAAAAATAAAATCAAATCCCATACGTAATTTCAAGAACATTGGAACGTTGTAATCATTGTCTCTTTCTTATAAGAATTAAATTTAATTTCATCCGATAAATAAAATCTTAAGAGATTACATATATATATATATATATATATATATATATATATATATATATATATTTAATGCGAATTTTCATCTGATTTCTTCAAAAAAAAAAATGTTTTAATACAATATATATATATATATATATTATATCTCATATACTTCCATTCTAGAATACGTATAATATATAAATTAGATCTCATTAATATGATTAAATTAAAATGAATCCGTTTATTAAAATCTACACTGATAAGCGTAATAATGCCAATTTGTTTTTCCTTTTTCACTCCTATAAGAAATAGAGAGCTTTCATAAAGCCATTGAAGCTAAGCTTTATAGCATTAATTAATATTTTAATCAAGCCGTTGATTACTCGAACTGTCGCAATTATGTTAAAAATTGAGCGCCATCTAGAATTATTTATATATTTTTTTATACTACTTATGTTATTTTATATTACGATATACAATTTTTAGGTTATAATTGTTTTTTTTTTTAATGTTATCTGCTTTCGTTTTGAGGTCGAAACCTCCCATTTGAAAAATCGAGTCTTAACCACTATGTTATTGGTTACATAATAAAACTTTTCAATTGGTATGGTAACTACGGTAGCCATAGTTACTTCCTATCTAATAATGCAAAATATTTGAACGGGATTCTATAGCATATTCTTGAATAAGCAATCCTAGAGTATTCCTTGGTTCAAAGTCTAACTCACGATTTTTATCGATCATGATCTATCAAAAGTTTCGTTGATATTGACTCTATTTTACATTTTGAATCTCTATTTCGTTTATATGTTCCGTTATTAACGGTATTGACTCTGCTAGATTAATTTGAGCTACTTATAATTATGAAATAACATTTTGTTTATTTGAATTGCCACCTCAAGAACTAAATCTTAAATCGCTCAGTAGTAAGGTAAGTAAAGATCCACCCCTCCACAACAACCCTTCAAACATGTCTTTAGAACATTCATTTAATTAATCTACATCATTCTACTTACCAGATAACCATTTATTACAACCCAATCTTTGTTGCACACAATTGTATTTTTAAGGCCATATACCTTACCTATATATCTTAAGGATAATTTCAAGGATTCTCTCCCCATTTAATATAAATTAAAAAAAAAAATTAAAAATAAAATAATCTTAAGAAACATGCAAAATATAATAAGAAAAAAAAAATGTCGATATATTTTATATTTAAAAGAAGGACTGAATTGTATGATGGTGACATTTAATGATTATGTCAAGGACATTTTTTTCAAGGGAAGTAAGAAAACCAATTTACAATATAAAAGCTATTTATATATATATATATATATACATATACATGAGATAAGGCCTACCTTAATTTTGTTATTATTTTTTTTTTCAGAATAGGAATTAGAATACAATTTTTTTCATAAGTAATAGAAAAACGTGTTGAAAATTAGACAATTATTAGTTTTGTTGATTAAATTGATTGAAGGGATTTAATTTTCTGTTTTTTTTTTCTGCTGAGAACAGTTATAAAAAAAAAATTTCTAAATTATAAAAAAAGGAAAGATAACAGAAAGTAAAATAAAAAAATAGATAAATAATATGTAATCGTGTTTTTGAAAGAAGACACGTACAACAATTTTATATTTCAGATCTTCAAGTAAATTTAAAGGGAAATGTGTGAAACAAGGACTCTTGAAATTTACGAAATTTAAACTTTTGATAATTTTCTGTTTATTTTTTTATAATTCCACAAAAAGGAAGAAATTTATTTTACAAAATTGAAGATGGCATATAGGGGTCTTTATTTGCCACAATTTTACAAATGTTTGGTTCTATTATTTATTTGGAAATATTATGTAGGTGCTTAATGATGTCGATTATTTTGTTCAGATATTGTATTAATACAAGCCTTCCAAACTTTCCTATTTATCTTAAAGGATCTATATTATTCCCAATCCTAATTCCAATTCCTAATTTTTAATTAGCTTTCCTAATTTAAATCCTTAAAACAACAGTATATACATTGGCATAAAACACCGTATCTTTCATAGTTTGATTTTAAAGAGACTTGGTTCCGGTGTGTTGGAATCACATACACTATAACTGCGTTCAGTTTCAATAGGTGTCTTTGGATGCTTTCCATTGCCTCTAAAAATATA
>CAUJBZ010000559.1:0-37500 GCA_963082915.1 Dolichopus griseipennis | reverse complement strand
TACTTGGCACAGTGATAAGAAAGTCGACCTTATATCAGAGAGGCTCGGGTTCATATTAGATACAGAAATACCTTATAGTTCAAATATAAAATTATAATTAAACCTTCATGTCTAAATTTTAAGGGGCCTAGTACTACCTCTTGCATTAATTGTAGGTAAAATTTATTAAGATATTATAAAACTAAGAATATATTATGTTCCATGTGTCTATGGTTAAGACAGGCATCTTTGGCTCACAGTTAAACAAGCGCACTTAACAAAATAAGGAGTCGGTCCTCGAAAGATGGGATAGATCATCTAATTTTATAATATTTTATTTAGAATAACTTTTTATAAAAATCATCTCATTTGTTGTTAACAAACGCAAGTCAAATATAGTTTCGACCTAATTTTATATTTTTTTATTGTTGCTCAATTTATGTTGCAAAATTTTATTTTTATATTTGTTTTGCAATTGAAAGTACAAAAAGTACAAAAACAAAATCACCAAAGGAAGAATTAAGAAAAGCAAGTATATATATTAAAACATTTAAATTTAAGATTTGTGTTTATTTTTTTTTAATTCTGTCAAGAAAAACAAAAAACAATAAAAAATTTAATGCATACTCTGAACGCATATTTAAAATTTATATTATAAATATAAAAAAATTAATAAATTCTGATGATTATTTTGCTTAGTACAATAATAAAAGAAAGAATTAAAATGTTAAAGTTAATTTCCTTAAAGAATTATATAAATATTCTGATATGATATACATTTTGACAGCTGTCAATTTTTTTATAATTGCCTTTACTGTTATGAAAAATAACTGTATTGAGTTTTTGTTTTTGAAAAATCGCTCAATATTAAATGAATATATTAAAGGGGTTTCGGTGGTGTATTGAGTATGCATTTAGTTCATTAACCGAGAGAGTGCGTGTTCGATTCCCGTACGGCTCAAGAAATATTAAATTGAAAAAATGTTTTCTTTACCATGGAGATTTGGTAACTAAATAAATATAGTAAAAACGTTTAAGATATGATTTAAAGAACATAAATACATAGTATAATCTAGCAATCCTGAAAAGGAAAGATATGATACACTGGCCTTATCAAATTGTATGAGGCAAGGGATTGTTTATAAACGATACCTAAATGAATATATAAAGATATCAACCAATTGGTATGGTGTCCACCAATTTTAAATTTGTTAGGAAGTTAATTTAAACTGTTTATCTTTAGATTAATCCATCTTCTTTTAAAACAAGCTGCTATGAACTCTTAACTTAAACTAGAAGGTAATATCGCAATTCTCTAAAAGTACGAACTTCGTTTTGAGAATTTTAAAACTACATACTAAGTATTTGTTTTACAACATATATACATGCGTTAATCTGTCAAAACATTTTTAAAAGTCAAATTCGATTTCATTTGTCTCAAATACTCGAATAAAAGAATCCCTAAAGTCAGAGTTGGGCAAATTAAAGATTAGACACAGTAAAGATGTCTCTCAGTTTTTTAGAAAATAAATTATACCATAATATTAATTAATAATTAGTTCATATGGAAGGTCTCATGAGTGGGAGTTCACTTGGAAGCTCTAATAAATTTTTATTATGTTTTACAACATGACCCCGAGGTACTTCGAGTTCACATGAGAGTTCAGAAGGCAGCTCTGATCAACTTTTAGGCCATAACATTAATATAAGTTTTTTTGTTAGGTCATACATACTTCTTAAAAAATATTTAAAATTCAATTTTCACTACTAACTCAATGCATAACGGTCATAATCATTACATTTGATAACCGAGGCTTGTAAAATGAATGGCCATAACTAAATATTTGGTAGCTATTGGGCTAAAGTAAATTATTTAAAGTTTTGAAATACTTAGTCGTTACAACAATTTATTTAATCGAAAACTAACACTAACTCATGATCAACGGTCATAGTTACCATTACATTTGATAACCGAGGCTTGTTAAATTAATGGCTATAATCAAAAATTTTACAACTAATGGGTCAAAGTAAATTATTTAAAGTTTTGTAATACTTATAATCGTTAAAACAACCTATATTTAACTAAAAAAGTAATTCGAATATCAAAACTTTAATGAAATAATATACATTTAATATGTAGCGTCCTTTCAATTTCAAAAATTCTTAAATTTCTCTTCAGACAGAAGAAAAAGAATAAAAAAAAAACAAAAATTCGTCCTTTAAACTTAAATTTCATATAATTCTGTTTATGAATGATTTAAAATGTCTTTCTTTTAAATTTCTATGCACATTTATGGCACATTCATAGCATTAGCCATACACAGGATATAACTGTACAGAAAATTTATTTTGACATTGCATGTCCTGCTGTGGACGTATACATACAAAAACATATGACATATTTATTTTGCAAAAATGTTTTTTTAAGGTTTTGGTTTTGAAAGATTTAAAAATCTTTAAAAAAAAAATTTATTTACTATTTAAATGAAAGAAAAAGACATATATGTATAAAAATAGAAAGAGAAGCAAAATACATACATTCAAATAAACACTTTATTTATATGAAAATTATTTTGGTTTTTAATTTCCATACATTAAATATACATAAAGAATCTATAGAAAAACCAAGGACATCAGTGGTCTCCTTTTCAATTTCATTTAAACATTTTCCATCCCATACAAAAATCCGACAAAAAATCAACAAAATATAAAAAAAAATTAAATTCTTTATATCGTGACACAATTTCCAATAGTTTTTTTTTGTTTTTTTTTTTGCTGTTATTTTGCTTTTTGTTATTCAATCTACACATGCACAACACTTTGTTCCTTCTCCACACAGAATTTCTTTATAAATATGGTTTTGATTTTAAATTATAAAATAATAAAAAAAAAAAAATAACAAAAAGGACGAAAGTCTTAAAAAAATATACAAAGAACAAAGCATATGTTTTTGATGCCATTTTGAAACAAAACAATAACGGTTTTTTAGGAATGTCTAATATGTTGAATGAGATGCTATGAATAAATGTGTTCCATTTTCTTTTAATTGTTTTATTTTTATTGTTTCACAGAACTATAGTGACAAGGATTTAAAACAAGGACCTCTTATTCTGGTACCGAAATACTAAATATCCCTCTTAATTTAACAGACCATAGGATTTTGTGACAGGTGATTTTTCAATTTCATATCAGATTCCTTAAATAAATCAGTAATACTACTCGGGCGCAAAGATCTTTGGGAGTGGAATTCTAATTCTTTTCGAAACTTTTCAATTTTTATTGCTATTGAGTAATCAAGAATCTGAAATATTGAGTAGTTGGAGTACTAATTGAACTAACGACTCCATGAATCAGTAATTGTTGAACTAACAACCCCATCTCATCTCATCTAATCTTCGACTTTCAATTTTTTTTTTCTATTTTCATTTAAGGTTTTTAATTTTTCGAAAAATTGAAGTTTATTTGAAGATATCTTATTTATTTGCAAACTTCCTCAATTTTTCAAATAGCTGGCAACCCTAAGAAAATTTATTTATTAAAAAAATTTTTTTCCAATGACACATATGTTGACAAAATCTATGTTTTTTTAAGATACATCGTCATACATACACGTTTTCTTTAAAATAGAAGGTCACTCTAAAAACCAGACAAGAGGTCCTTGATTTCTCAAGTTATTTTAAAAATAATATTGATATGAATTAATAGCATACAAACAAATGAAATAAAATAAAAATATTATAAAACTGTGTTCAAAGGAAATTTTTTTTAATTAATATTCAAGCGAATTTTTATATAAAATAAATAAATAAAAATATATTTAAACTGTTAGTTAAATATAGTTAAACTGAAACGATAGTTTCTATATAATTTTGAGGAGGTATGCTCTATTGAATTAAGCTAATTATATTTTTGAAGCTTCATTATAAAAACCTTGTCAAATATCCATGGGAGGTCGAAATATATTTAATTTCCAACTCCAACTCTAAAAGGATAGCATTTTAAAATGGCCTTCAAATATACTTATATGCATATTCAAATATTTTATTTATATTTTAAATTTTCCAATCCCTTCAAGCTCTAAGCCGATACAAAATATGCAAAAAAAATTAAGGAAGGTCCCAAAAAAATGACACAATCATTTGTGAAGCCTTTTTGTTGGGACGAAGTTAAGACTCGCACTTTCTCAATTTTACTTGATGTATTTATGTCATACAAAAATAAAAATTGTGTTAACCTTGTAAAATTATGTCGGTTCATTTATTGGGCCTCGAGAAACGGGGACATTTTATTTTTGTTCTAGAAAAATAACTGCAATTAACAGTTTAAAATTTGTTAAATTGTTTGACGAACTGTCAGAATGACATGAATAAGTAGATTTGGATTTAAAAGATTCTTAAAAAAAAATAAGGCCTACTGCCATATATAAAAGTTTCTCAGATATTAAATTTTATAGAACAATGTTATAAGAGGAAACAGATGTCTAGAATAAAAAATAAACTAAATCGAAATAAAAAAATATAGAAATAAGTTATTGAAATTATAAAAAATACTTATATATATATATATATATATATATATACGGTTCTAAATTCGATTCTAAAATCTACCCGATTCAAACGAAACTAAACTTTTAAAAACTGTATATTGAAAATGTATGCTAAAACTTTCAAATATTTTTTAGCATTTGAATAAAATTTAGGTTGACCTTAGCTTAAGACCATCCCAGCTTCTAAAAAACTATCAAATTTAGAATTTTTGCACCTTTAAAGCACAAAATCATATATTTAAATTTTACTTTATGATTAAATAGACTTACATTGAAATTTTAATATTAAATTAATATAATAAATCTTAGATAATACAAAATAATTTTACTGCGTTCAAAATAGGAACCACTGGTTGAAATGTGAATATTCCTTTAAAAATGCCTCCAAAAATGTTCCCAATTATCCTACATAATTCATTATCCCTAATTCCAACTGCTTAATTTTCTATTTCTAATTCTCATTCTCAAAACCAAACTGTATATTTTGTAATAAAAACGCACATCCTTAAGTTAGGTTTTAAAGGGACGTACTTTTATTGTCTAAATCCACAAAGAACTTCCAAGAGCGATTCAAAGCAGTTGCTTTTTCAAAGCACTATTTGAATGCGTTGCTTTTAAAAAAATATATATATATATAGCCTGTTAATCTTAGTTTTAATAAAGATAATCAATAAGTATTAGATGAAAAATTTGTATTAGCTTTTAAAACTTATCATAAAACTTTTTAAAATCTTTCAAAATAAGCACTTAAACTTATTTTATCTAAGAACTTAAAGCTCTCTAGTTGTTTTTTTTTACTTATTGAATTGAAATCATTTAAGGCAATCTTATTTCAATAATTTAATTTAATTTTTTACTTCAGTGTTATCTTAAAACTTATTCACACATATACATAGTATATATATGTATATATTGTGATTTTTTTTATTAATCTTATTTCTTATCATTCATCAAAATATAAAATGTATCTTAATAGTCACATTTTCAATCTTTAAAGGCTGTAATCAGACACAATAACTTCCCATTCCCTAATACATTTTATGCATGTATTAACGTTTTATATTGTATATTCACGTTTAATGTACAGTTCAACGCGTTTTTCGTATAGATGAAGTCATTGAATACAGATGAGCTGACAGAAAAAAAAAAAAACATTTATATAGAAATAATATTTAAAAAAAAAAAACAGAAATAAAAAATAATATAACAGCAAATTGAAAACAATCTTCAAAATATTTACTGTTATGACTTTGACTTTTTTGTGTCAAAGTGATTTTTATCCTTTTAGGATTTCCTCTATTCTTTCAATAAAGCAAAAGTTCCAACTTTTTTTTTTGTATTCAAGATTTGAAAGTCTGATATTTCAAAAAAAAATTAAAATACATATATATTTATGTAAATATATTTATATATATACATATTTTTAATAGAAATTAAAGAAAAATCAAATTGTACACATATTAAAAATTGTACTAAAGAAAAAAGTTGTACTTTAAAAAAAAAGATAATAAAAAGAAATATAACTAAAAGGAAAATATTCTTTAAAAAGTTAACGGTTTTTTATTATGATTTTATTCGATATTTTTTCATCTTTCAAAAGTTTAACTTCCAAAAACTGTTTTTATTTAAAAAAATATAAATTTTATAGTACAATACCCGATTTCATTTATAAGTGACAATACCGCTTTAATAAATTGGGGAAGCCAGGTTTTTAAACTCCTACAGCTTTATCCTATTTTTCAAAGTTATGCAAAGTAATTAGGGTGCGTAGGCTCTTTTGATTATAATATGTAAAATGTTACAATGACTTCCTCACTATTCATAAAATATAGTGAATTAGCGCTCGTTATCCAGTACATAACACTAAAGACTTTTAACATTCATATCATGTCATTCATATCTTCTCATTTAAAAATTACCGTTTATTTAAAATGTGTTAAAAAATTTATCTACGGCATTTCGTTCATAGCTAGGGTTAGTACATTTCAGTTAATTTAACTGGCGCAAATCTAAATTTCATTACACTCCGTCAAATACTAGTTTAAAGAGTTGTCAATACATCAAGCGCCGCTTATATTTTGATATGGAACAATGTTTACATAATAATCGGTACAATTTATGGCACTTGAGCCTCAGCTCTTCTTGATTGTTTTTAAAAATGAAGAAGGAATTTAAAATTTGTCTCAATGATAGATATTTGAGGATATTTGACATTATTAAGGTTCATAAATAATATTTCCTTGGCTTGAATTGGATACCTTGAAAGTGTTTTAGGGTTACCAATGAACAGACGATAAAGTTTTTTTAAAGTGACCATTTGAATCTTCTTAATTGTATTAAAAATTTGAAAACAAATGGTCACCTTAAAAAATAGCAAATATTTTACCCATATTTTTAACTAGGAAAATTAAAGGCATTAAAGAGGTTTTCTTTTATAGATTATCAAAAAAAAAAAAAAACAGAAATGCAAAATAGAAAATGAGATAAAAATATAAAAAAAAAACTTAAATCGAATCCTTTCAATGAATATCGAATTGAAATCGAAATCTATTGAATGTGTTGTTATTGCTTTACTCTTTTTTTTTCTATTTTCCTATTTTCCTATTTTTTATTTTTTTTTTTTATTTAGCAAACAATTCCCTTTTCTTGTTCTGAATATCAATTTTTCCCCCTCCACCCTTTTTTTCTTGATATCATATTTTCACTTTAAAAAAAAAAAAAGTGATTGGAAGGAGGTTCCGAACGTTTAACGAAAAAAAAAATTAAATTTTATATATATATAATCGAAATAATCGAAAAGATTAAAAAGAATCAAAATGTATTGCGAACCCATTTTTAAGGACCCAGATTTACAACAACAAAAATACAAAAAAAAAAAACAAAAATAAAAACGTAAATCGAATGAAATTAAAATTGAAATGAAATTAGAAAGAGTCAAGAAATTTATATATGTGACATACACAAGAAAAACTTAATAAAAATATTTAGATATTTTGTATATGTATATATGCATAAAGTTGAAAAAAAAAAGGATAATAATAAAGGATATCGAATGTGTGAATTTATTTATTTATTTATACTTATTATTTTTTTTTCATATTACACAGGAAATCCAAAAGACATATTGTGGTTCAAATGTACGGAACGTAAAGTTTAAAAGAACTGAAAAATTTTACAAAAAAAAAAAGAAAAAAGTTAAAAAAAAAACGGTTACAAAATGTAATAGAAAAATACTTGTATTAAACATTTTTTTTATGTATATTTATATATATATTTATTATATAAATTCAAAGGATTAGAATAAAATGTATCTAATAGTAATATGATGGTATAGTCAATAAATACAGTAACGGATAAAATTGAAGCACTTAAAATTAAATACAAAGCAATTTGAATTACAAAATTGTGTGAAAGAATAGAAAACTACTAAATATTAAAAAAATAAAATTGTAAGTATTTAGTAATAATTTGATTTACTTAAAATTGAATCAAAATACAGCGGAAAGTCAGTTCTTCATGAAAATGACACATCGTAAAGGAAACGTGATTTGTATTTTATATTATATGTACAACTTTCAAATAAATTTCTAAATACCTTCGACAATAATTTCACCAGTGACGAACCAATACCGAATCCATTTTATAAGTCGCCATAAGTAGTGCATAACGTAAGGATACCTTGTTATATTATTATATATTGTATATTAATTCTTTCCTAAAGTTTTGGTTGTTAATATTGGCAAAGTTATGTAAGTATTACAAAATAGTAAAATTTACGCCTATAATTATGTTAAAACCATAGAACATGACGAAAGCGTTAAATATTTATTTTATACCGTTATTCTAATAATAAATAAAGTTCTTTTTCACTTTTTACCGTATCAGTAGACAGTGTGAATAATAAGAGCTTACCGACACGGTACGTCACATTCCCTTGCTGTCATTTTGTGAGCCAACCTTGTATTACTTAAAACTTATTTTAGTAAGTTATTATAAAAATATCTTAGGCTAATTAAATTCTCAAAAAATTTTCATATCACTCAGCGAGAGAGACATCTCACACAGTTCATTGCTGCAGCTCCTATATATTCTCTCATATGAGATTTTATTGGCTATGTTCAGTTATTAAAGAGCGTCTCCAGGTATTATTTGAACGGTCGTGTTTTCTTCTTCCATTTTACTTGATACGGGGGATCTATTCCTAGGCCATGCGACTTATGTTTTTGTGAGTTTTCTTAGCGTATAGCCTATCCAGTTCCATTTCTTCTTTCTATGTTAACTCAGTATGGGTTCTTCTCCTGTGATTCACCACAGATCTTTGTTGCTTATTCTGGTTAGGTCTGCCAGATCAACCAGATAATAAGATTTTAAAATCGCAATTATGTTCAGTTTAAACTATAATTAAACCTTGGCTCTAAAAAATATAAAACTAGTGTATTAAAAAAATCAACACACAAAATATTTTATCCAATACTGTTTTATTAAAAGGATTTAGATTTTAGAGAACATAATGGGTGGCAAATACTGGTTGATGACAACATGAGATACAAAAAAAAAAAAAATACACACAAAATTTGAATTTCATTCCTTACAAAATAAAAAAAAAATAGCAAAAAAGAACAAAGCAGGAAGTCTGACATGAAATTTTCAATAATAGAAGTTCAATAGCTTGAACTTAAAACGAATGAAAAAATCCGTTTTTACGATTAAATTATAATTTAAATTTGAAGAAAAAAAAAAAAATGTCAAGGGTGAAAATTGAAGATTGCCAATTTTCTTTTGATAGTTTTTAAGATTTTCTTTTTTCTTTTATTTTTCTTCTTGTTAAAATTTGAATGGATTAAAAAAGGGAAAAGAACCCTTTATGGTTTTATATTATGGGGTTTGAAGTTTTGAAATACTTTAAAATATATGTAATATTATTTTACTTGTATTTATTTTATTTTTCATTGTATCTTTAAATACTTTTGGGTTTGAATCTTTTTTGAATGGAATATAATACATATATGTATATATAATATATATATATATATATATATATATATATATATATACATATTTTATTGAAAACTCAAATTTAAAACTAAGTTTTATAAAAATCATTTAAAAAAAAATGTATTGTTCTTTAATCTGTCTGATTGATAGTGTATTTTTTAGAAAATCGGCCTTTTCAATGGAACAGTCTCAGGTTCAAACCCAGATCAGATCATATCTAATATAAAATATAATTTATAAATAATATCATAATATAAGTTATAATATAAAATCTGCAACACCTAATGGATTGTATAATGGATTGTATATATATTTATTAATTAATCTATTAGATACACCTACACGTAAATTATTAATAAGTTCATACACAATTTGTCAATTTTAAAATTAATATTAGGTTTAGAAGAGTAATTAATTGTGTAAAGTTATTAATTAATTTAATTAGTTCTAATTGTAGTGGAGATTACCAGGTGCCATTAAATTTTCTTTAAATGATAATTTCATTGACTGATTTATTTTAATTTATTTTAAGGGCTTAGAATTATGAAATTTGAGTTGAAAAATTTAAAATTAATTTTATTTTATACATTGTAGAGGAATCTAAAGAACTTTGTGCCAAAAGATGTTATTGGACTTCTATCTTCTCTAAATAATTGTTTTCAAATTAATAGAGTTCTTTCAAATATATAAAAAAAAAGTTATCAAGGACCTAAGGACCTAATTCTGAAATATTTCATTTTATTAAACATTAGATTTATAAGCAATAGGTATTCCAATAATTTTACAATTTCATATTACTTGCAAATTTGTTCGAAACTTGCAACTTATGTTTTAAACTTATTTCAGAAGTAGAGTGTGTCAGAATAATTCACAATTCTCTGAAAATACTCGTAAAAAAAATGAAATCGAGAGTTAATAAATTAATTACCTAAGTTTTAGAATGAGTTAACTTGTAAAATTTACTAGTTTGAAATAATTAAGCATAGAATGTAAAAACTATTAGATAGGCCCCAGATCTAAAAATTCCATACAATTTTGCTCGAAATTTTTTATTTAAACTTGTAATTAAAAACATTTTGGTTTCATGATTTTAAAAACCATTAAATAGGCCCAATAGGCTCTAAGAATTTAAAACTCTAATTGAAAAACTGGAGTTTTATTTTGATTCATACTGCATTGCATACAGATGACTTCTTTTATTGCCTAAAATTTTAAATAAAATTTAATTGTTCTAATTGTTCGAAATACAAGTTCGATTTACAAAAAACTGATAACATTACATACATATTACAATGATCATCAATCTTAATCAAGTTTCCGTATATTTACAAAGCACTTATTTTATTTTCAATCAATTTAAAAAAAACATTTTTTCTGATTTACAAATAAAAAGTAATTCAAGAATTTCCTATAATTTAAAGTTTACCTAGTAACACACATTCCATTAAAAATAAAAAAACCAATTTTGGATTTCAATAAAAAAAAAAATATGAATATATTGGTCAGGATTCAGGACTAAAGATATCCGTATATATATACTTTTAAATTGAAGAATGTTTTTATTTTAATTGACAGTTACCCATGACAAAAGAAAAAATTACATTTATTTTTAAATCAAATATTTGAAATGCTTTTAAAATTCTAATTTCCTTGGAAAACTTTCAATATCTTTTTTTAATTTTTCAGGTTTTTTATCCTGATAAAAAAATCATTAAAAAAAAAATACTCATATAATAACGGAAGATATTTTAATAAAGTTCCTAAAAAAAACTTTTTTTTTATAACTTTAAAAATTAAAAATAAGAAAAATCAAAAAAAAATTTATATGTAGGTATACATATACACAATAAATTGAAAAGGATTAAAATAAAGGATATTCTGCACAAATGAATATCCTGTCAAATTTTTGTAAAATAAAATCATAAGAAAATTATTGAAATTTTTTAATAGAGAATATTTTTGATAATAATATTAATTTTGATAAGAAAAGGATTTTGTTCTTTTGCTTAAATGCCTTTTGGTCTAATAGTTATTGATACGACATTAATTAAATTTGAATATAGTTACAGCTGAAGCTATATTTTTAAAGTAAAGCTTAATTTAGTTTAATAATTACCAACATACATTTGTTAGTCGATAGCTATTGTACAAGATTACAAAGTACAAATACTTCCCCACAACAGTTTTAGAGTAGTTGGTTTCAGTATTCAAATTCTGTGTTCCAACTGAATTGAAATTCTGAAATCCGTTAATAGATATATAAGATAAATGTGATTAATACAATGTGTGCAACGTTCTCATTTTATAAAATATCATTTATTACTACAACGTATTACACATACTATTGAAATTTAAACTTCTACTATATAAACTCTAAAGTTTTTAATATGTTCAAGCCCCATAGGACCATAATCGATTCAACAATAATTTTTTTGATACCTTATTTTTGTCCCAAAGTCATTGTTGAAGTAATTCTATAAGATTTTGACTACTAACGCACACACATCTACGAAAAATTCTATCATTTGATTACTGATGAACAGTTGATGTATTAGGAGCCTGATCGGCGTTTTAAATCCTAAACGGCGTTTTGTATAATAGGCTAAAAAAGTTTATGTAAAACACATTTATCAAAAAAATTAGGTGTTGATTAATGATTAATAATTGGTGCATTACGGCCCTAAACAATGATTAAAAATCCTAAATAGCCTCTTATCTAATAGACCATGAATTTCTTAAATAATTCAAGCTAATTAAAACTTAAGTGAATTAGGCATTATTTAATAATTTTACTCTGTGATCCATAATGCCAATAATAATAAATCCATAGAGATTGAAACAATAACCTTTCTACCGCCATTTTGTAATATAACATGGCATATTAACACTAGACCAAATAGTTTTAGTGAATTATCCCTTACTTATATACACAATACAAATAATTTTATTGCAAATTCATATCTAACTTAAATAAATGAATTTAACACATTAAAACAAACATAGACACATGTAACCTATTGTAATGCATGTCATATATAGGTTATTTACTTTCTGAATGCATTTCAATTTAATAAGAAAAAAATTTAATCAAACATTTCCTGAATTGAATAATAATCAAAAAATTTTATATATTAAATTTTTATAATTTAAAAAATTTTTCCTCCCAATTTAAAGTTATTTAATAGTTTTATTTGTTTTAAAGAATTTCTTTTTATGTGTTCTTTTTTAAATTTTGATTTTTGATAAAAAACTATTATATTGAAAATCCTGTACACAAGTTTAAAGTTTTAAAAAAAAAATGCAATTTAAAAGTTTTTGGAAAAATATTTTGGAAAAGTATAGATAATATTTAAACTGTAGTTTCAAAATTATATGGAATACTTTTGGAAAAGTGATGATTAAGAAAGTAGATCAAGCAAAAGTAGCTTCTGCATGAATAGAATAAACCATATCAAACAATCCATTTTAAAGGACTAATCAGGACTTACATAATAAAATATTATTAATATTTATATTACGATTAATCAACTTGAGTACTAATCAATTCATTACCTTTACGTTCTTAAAAGCCAGGTTCAAATAAAGATAGAATGAATAGAAAAATTAAGAATGCCATTCAATGTCATTGAAACCTATTTAATTGTTAAACAATTCCTGTCAGCAATAGTTTTGTTGGCGTTCCTGATGATATAATAAAAATACTCTCTCTAGTTCTCTTATATTATACCCTATCTTTAGTGTAATCGTTTATAATATAATTAAGACTCTATAATTGTAGTTATAATATAATTAAGACTCTAAAGAGCTTCATGAGAAACAGTTTCTTAAGACCCTATATACTGGGTTCAAAGTTACAGTTCAGTTCAGAGTTATGTGAAACATTTAATTATATTAATTTAGAAAAATTATTTTAGCTTCCTTAACTTTCGTTTCAATATAAAAAGGTAATTAAAAATGGTTCGGTTTTAAGCTAAGTTTAACCCTTTGAATACAATAGAAGTGTTCATGAACCACTACAAATAATTGAAAAAAACTTTTAAGTTGCTCATGGAGTCACATTTAATTAATGAAAATTAATTTGGACATTTGTTACAATTCTTACAATTGTGATGCAGCTATTAAATTTTATTCAACTGTCAAATATTAATTCGTTAAAATCTGCATAGGTTTGAAAACTTTAACCAAAGATTTTAACTCCTCAAAAACCATGGTATTCTTTGATTCCTTTTAATTTAATGAGAGAATAACATATTAACTTTCTTATTTATAGAATAAGAAACATTTTTACTAATCAATCCCTAATTGGACATTTCTGCCAGTTTGCCAAATTTTACACTGTCAGAATACTAACTTGCATCAAAACAGCTATTATGAAAGACTTAAAAAAATTAACTTTTGCTACTTGCTCATTGAGTGGCATTTACAATTGTGATGCAGCTATAATATTCTTCTCAACTGTCAAAAATCAATGTTTAAAAAATCTGCAAACATTGACCAAAGATTTTAACTCCTCCAAAACCATGGTATTATTTAACGCCTTTTAAAATAATGAAAGAATACCAACTTAACTTTTAATAGAATAAGAAACACTTTTACTAAACAATTCCCAATTTAACATTTCTGCCTGTTTTTAAAAATTTTACAATGTCAGAATACTAACTTGCATCAAATCAACTGCATTGTTATTAATGAATTAAAAAATATTTTTCACACTCTCAAGAATTTATTTTTAGTGTTAAACAAAAATTTGTGCATCCACCAGGGGAAAACACTTGAAATTATTTCACAATATTGAACGGATTTTATTGCATTTATTTTGTTTACCACATATTGATATGATTTTAGTTACAAACATACATATGTTCTGTATATATATATATATATATATATATATATATATATATCAGTATATCTGCAGTGATTAAAATATATTGATTTTTTGCGCACCCTCTGTTTTCATAATGTATATATATATAGCTGTAACAATTTAATTTTCAGAATATTGTTAAAATACCGATGATAAGTCGAGGTCAAATAAAATTAAAATTCATTATTTTCTATACATTTCAATTCATTTGATTCGGATTTTTTGTTTTATTTTTATTTTTTAAATAAACCAAACAATTATTTCAGTAGAAAAATTTTACTCTTGTTTAAATAAAAATTAAAAATCAAAATAAAAACAAAAATAGAAACTATTTAACACATTTTAAGAGAGGGTGGAACTGGTTAATTTTTTTTTTTATTTTAAAATCTGCATTAATTAAAATTTTATTTTTTAAAAACTTTAATTACTTTTTTTTTATTTTGTAAATTAAAAAATAAAAACAAAATGTCATAATTGGACTTTTTTAAAAATGTCAGAAAATATAAAACAAAATACAAATTTTTTTACTCCATCCCATTTGCATTAAAGTTGTTAATATTTGTTCCATCTTATGATTTTGTTATAAAAACAAAAAAAAATTCTTTTGCATCCAACATTTTTCCTTTAAATTATTTAAAATTTTAAACAATTTTCTTTTTCTTTACGTTTTCTATTGTATTTAGCTTTTCATTTTTAATTTTTTTTTTTTTTTTTTTTTTTTTGCATTTTTGACAAAAGAAAATTAAAATGTTTTTATTTTTTTTTTTTTTTTTTTTTTAATTTAAAAAATATTTTATAATAAATAAAATTTAAAATAACTCTGCATTAAAACAATTAAATTCAAAAAAAATTCTTTAATTAATAATTTTTTTACAAATTAAAGAATATTAATATACGTATATTGTATACAATATATATATATATATATATTTAGGTCAATTTCAAATTTAATTTTAAATCAAACGAGGAAGAGTGCAGTAGAGTAGACTGTGTCAACTCTGGGATACCCGTATGACCGTAACATATACATTATATCATCCGGCTAATTACTTTTGGCAAAATTTCAAACATTCAGCTTTATTAGGTGTAGAGTAATGCTCATATAAAAGAAGGAGTTGTATGGCAGCTACTCGAACCCTTTGCAGTAGACCAACCAAATTTTGCAGTAACCTTGGCCATTACACTAAACTATTTTTGGCAAAATTTCAGACACCCAGCTTCATTTGGTGTAGTGTAATCCTCATATAAAAGAAGGAGTAGTATGGCAGCTACTCGAACCCTTTGCAGTAGACCAATTAAATTTTGCAGTAACTTTGGCCATTACACTAAGCTATTTTTTGCAAAATTTCAGACACCCAGCTTCATCAGGTATAGTGTAAAACTCAAATAAAAGAAGAAGTTGTATGGCAGCTACTCGAACCCTCTGCAGTAGACCAACCAAATTTTGCAGTAACTTTGGCCATTATACTAAACTACTTTTGGCAAAATTTCAGACACGCAGCTTCCATAGGTATAGAGTAATGCTCATATAAAATTAGAAGTTGTATGGCAGGTACTCGAACCCGTGGATCAAAATGGCTGAATTTAAAACTCGATTCCGTTTTTTGCATAAAAACGAATTTGTGAAAATTTCATAATCCTAGCTCCTTTACTTTTTGAGTTATCGTGATGACGGACGGACGGACGGACGGACGGACTGACGGACGGACATACATAGCTAAATCGATTTATTTTTCGATTCTGATCCGATCCATACACTTGAGTCTATATCTACCCCCCTCCTTCTCTGCGTCACAAACGCAATGGCAAATTTATTATACCCTTGGACTATATAGTCATACGGGTATAAAAATAAAATATTTTAAAATAAATAATACTCATAAATATTATTATGATAGCATTAATAATTGCAGTTCGGAGGAAAACTACAATAATGCTTATATTTTGTTCTCTACAATACTACAAAATGCAAAACACAAATTTTGATATAATGACGTTATTCTATTTGCCTTATTAAATCACGTCTGTTAAAAGAATTGAAATTTTATTACATATCAAATCTCCATGGTAACCAAATATATATAGTAAAATATAAAATATATGAAGCAAACGAAATACAAACACATTGTATGAGATAAGGAACTGTTTATTAATATATGAATAAATAAACTATAAAATTTCTTAAAATAATAGTCATATCTGCAAAAGAACCCTGCTTCCGTTAGCATAAAGGGCATAAGCAACTAGTTGAACTGTGAAGAGTCGTAACTACAATTACAAAATAAAGATACCATTATAATATATTATTAATTTGAAAATTATATTATATTGAATTGCTAAAAAGCCATTACTCCAACTTTATTAACAGATACTGGCTTGTCGTTGATGAATAAAAGTCTATTCGATAATTTTTTAATAGCCCAAAATTGGACTTGATAAAAATGTTAGCTTTCTTTAATTTGATGATTTATACAAAATTAGGAAAACACCTATAGCTCAAAACAACTAAAATGTTACATACGCCAATTATTACATAACGATAGCAATATTAAACAATACCAGTTTTCAGTTACGCTGAACTTGATAAATACAAATTCATTCCAACCTAATATTAGAATTTTCCAATCTAATTTTAGAATATAAAACTTGATTCTGCCATCTGAAATTTATAAAATGTACAACTAATGTTCATTCAAAAAAATCTTTCTCTCTCAAAACTTTAAGTTTCTGCTGTTAAGTCTATGGAAGATAGGAGAGTGCATATACTGTTGGTTTAACAGCCAAGGGTAAGTTTAGATTTTAATTTATACCTTTCTCATAATTATTAAATTTAAAAAAGCACTGTTATTTTGGCATTTCCATATGTAGATGAAAAGGAAATTCTTCTAATTAGAGAATGTGTAGCTCTCATTTCGTTATTTTTTTTATTCCTTTTCCGCTTCTTTAAGGAGTATAGGGAATTCTCCAAGTTTATTTAGACTAGGGTTTAGTTTCTTTAAACGTTATATTCACTATACACTTACTCGGCTGTAGCTATTGTATAAGATTACAAATACATGAATGCTAATTTTGTGCGCCATCTATTATCTAACAAAAAAGTTATTTATATATTTCTATTAAATCTTATCGTAAATTACGATTTAATTTTACAATTTAACGATATGTTTTTTATTAGATATGAAATGACTGGAGTTTGAACCCGAAACTTTCCCCATAAAAAGTAAAAAAAATCTAATTAATATTATTTTTAATTTATATTCAAAACTATTAAAATTTGTAATATTGGGACGAATGTTATTTGAATAAAATTTTCCTTAAACCTTATCAAAAGAACAACTTAGAACATTTTAAGCTAAAAAAAAAAAATTTCCCTATTCTCCATTTTCCAAAAATCTCAAAATTTTTTCATTCCCCATCGCCATAACCAAACTGTACATTTTTATCACAGGTCCCATCCTAAAGTTTGGGTCAAAGTGTGTCATTTTGATTTGTTAAATTCGCACACCAGCTAAAGGAAAACCTTTAGTTCCAATGGCTGGCTTTCAAAGCTTTTAGAAAATACCAAATAGTTTTAATTTGTAAAAATTTTATATATAACAGCTTTGCACTTTAATTTTGAATTTATCTGTAAGTATTCAACATTAGAAAAGCTAATAAGTGCACCCTTTAAATTGTACTAATTTAAAAGTAGTTACCTAAGTTACATACTTATACTGATAATCAAATTAAAGAAATCGAATCCAAAGTTTTAACTGTTTATCCAAAATCATATTCCAAAATACTTAAATTTTATATTTACAATTGATATTAATTCCAAAAATTCTAATAACTAATTCTGCAGCTTGACAATTTGCTGTCAACACTCAATTTTTTTTTTTTGAGTTATTTAAACATTAAAGTACAAAATATTTAATTTTAACAAATAAATTTCCTTTTAACCTTATTTTATTTTATTAAATACTATATATAATTAATCAAACAATTAATAAAATAAATACCACACATAACCTAAAAAAAAAAATGCAAATAAAAATATTTCATTAAACTCAGAATTCAATTCAAATGCACACAAATGCATACATATGCATATAAAAATATACATATATATGCATCAAAAAATAAAAGTTTTCCAGTGCAATGAACCTTTTATTGTTTTTCATCTTTTATTTAATTAAATTCTAAAAAAAATTAATCTATTAAAATAATAATATTATATTAAAATATTAATTTTATATTATAAAAAATTTATTAATCCAGAATAATTATTTTTTAAAAAAAAAAAACAAAGAAATAAAAAATTTAAATAAAATATTAGAAATTTAGGTCATTCAAACCTATTTTTTCAAATAATCATTTGAATTAATGACAGATACTTAAAAAACAATATGTTAAAAATTTTTTAATATATTTTATAATAATTTTAAATTTAATTTAAATATTTTTACTTTTTAAATGATAAATTACTAAAATATTAAAATAAATTGAATTAATTATGAGTGATTTTGAAAAACTCTTCAAATTTGAGTGTTAATACAATGCATATTAAAAATACCTCAATGGTTGTTCCATTAAATTGTTAATTAATTTATTTTTGGGAAAATGCACTTACCTAAAAATATAAAAATAAAAAAACATTTATGAATAAATTTTAAATATAGATTTTGTTTAAATATTTAATTTTAAAATATATTATTTATTTATATTTTTATTTCATTTGTTATTTATTTATTAAAAAACTCTATAGTCACTAATACAATTAATGGTATACAAATTATAGCACTGGCAACTGAGGCTATAAAATTATATAATCATATGGGGTGGTAATTTTATCAGACTTCATAGATTATACATAAAGGTTTAGTGTCCCAATAGTTATGTTTATATTTTAAAATATGTTAATGAAATATTGATAAGAAATATCATTTATGAACCAAATAAATTTACAATTGATTAATATCTAAAAGATTTGAAAATTGTTATATTTAATCAAGCTCTCATCTAATTTTAGCAGTTGCTTAACTAGCCTTCGTACTTCCTACTTCAAAGTTTAAGCACATATTAACTAATATCAAATTTCCCGAATTCCAACCAAAAACCCTTATTATTCCAATATCATTTAATATTCTATGAACTACGGGAAGTACAATAACTAAGTTGGTATTTAATAATATTATTCATCACTTTTATTGTTTTAACAGGCCAGAATATTGAAAAATTTGAGTAAAACGAGGAAGATTGTAGTTGCCCTTATCAACTTTTAGATACCCGTGCATACCCACTATGGTGTATAAAATAAACCGTAATTTACTTCCCTTATACATTTAACTCATTACCCCATAATTTTGACGTAAAAAAAAAAAAAAAAAAAATTAACAAAAAAAAAAAAAAATCACAAAACAAAAAACAAAATTTTCATTTATTGTCCCATAACTTTAGCTTAAAACAAAAAAAAAACAAAAATCACAAAAAAAAAAAAACAAAAATCACAAAAAAAAAAAAACAAAATTTTCATTCATTGTCCCATAACTTTAGCTTAAAAAAAAAAAAAAAAAAATAAAAAAAAAAACAAAAAAAAAAAAATTGGCCCACCCTAAAAGTCCGATGGTCCGAGTGATGTCCAACTTTGCCAAGTAGCTTGCCCTATTAGTTTACATGCCCAATTTTAATTTTAACCTTGTAGCTTTATTAGATTCACATTTATTGAATCGAAAACTTTGTATGGCAGCCCCCCGAAAATGGGGCCCTAACATTTTGAAACTTCATATAAGTGCTCGATTCATTATATAACTAACCGTGTGTAATTTTGAGCCTCGTAGTATAATTAGTTTTAAAGAAATTCATATTAGTGCAAAGAAGTTGTATGGCAGCCACCCGTAAATGGGGCCCTAACATTTTGAAACTTCATATAAGTGCTCGATTCATTATATAACTAACCGTGTGTAATTTTCATCCGCGTAGTATAATTAGTTTTGAAGAAATTCATATTGGTGCAAGGAAGTTGTATGGCAGCCCCCCGAAAATGGGGCCCTAACATTTTGAAACTTCACATAAGTGCCGGAGTCATTATAAAACTAACCGTGTGTGATTTTCATCTCCGTAGTATAAATAGTTTTGAGAAATTCATATTGGTGCAAAAAAGTTGTATGGCAGCTCCCCGAAGCCTTGGTCCGATTTTAACCAAAAACAATAGGGAACCTAGAAATTGTCTAAAAATGACTTTGTGTGAATTTCAAGACTCTAGCCCTTTTAGTTTTTGAGTTATCATGCTGACACACGGACGGACGGACGGACGGACGGACAGACACACATAGCTAGATCGACTAATTTTTCGATTCTGAGCCGATACGTACCCTTGGCACTATATCTAGCTCGTCTAGATCGATGCGTTACAAACGGAGGAGTAATTTTAATATACCCGATGTTCATATATGTATGCACGGGTATAAATAGTATCTAGTTTCTAAGCATATTTAATGCAAATTTCCATTTCAAAAGAAATTATTTCTGGAAAAGTTTAGACAAAATGTAGTACCAATTTGGAAAGGTTGTATTTAATCTGTTAATATCTTCATGAAAATTACAAAATATCTGAAAAACAACCCAGTTTAATATTTCAACTTATATATATTGATCTATACAAAATCTATATAAAAGCAAGTTTTCTAAAAATTTACTTTGTTAAGCCAATTGTTTCTAATATTTTTAATTAAATGAAATGTTCAAAATTAAATATTTAGAAAAAAATTTGAATATACTGGCCTGAACAATATACAAGGCAATGATCGGATCTTAAATTGAGTAAAATTGATTAAATTCAAGAATGAGTGATTAAAACTAATACAAGCAGATTCTGTTACTTTATATTAAGTTAAAAAATTACATAACATTTATAAAAAGTTCATAATTCAATAATAAATTAACAATTGTTTGTAGTAATGTTTGTTGTATAATTTGCAATATTTGTTCTAATATTTTATAAAATTATCAAATTAATTAGCTAAATGATATTACAGTAGATCACAACCATATTCATATCATCATTCTCTATACAAATTCATGTTCTCCATTTCAGGAATAACCATTTCCTATTAGAACTGAACTGAATAATACCGATTCTGATAGTAACGATTATAATTGCAGTGATTATGAATGCGACAAATCCTCGAGTTTTCGGAGGCTGAGCCCCTGAAAGTATGCACCATAGCATCATTAGTTAAGGATTTATTATTTCACTTAAAAAATTATCAACATATACAATTTTTATAAACTTTAAAATATAAATTCAAATATTTTTTTAAATAAAATTAATTCCGAATCCCTAATATTACATAACAATATAAAACATTTTCCTATTTCCACCATTTTTTTTTTATTTTATACACTTTAAAAATGTCGATTGACGTTCCACTTCCTGGATATAAATGAAATATAGAAAAAAATTAAAATGAAACAAAATGGCACTAATAGCTTGCAAAAAAACAAAAAAACAAAAATCAATTCAATGTTATAAAATCAAACCATGTCAATAGGTTCAATTACATCACAAAAAAGCCTATATTTTCTATTCAATTCCTTTTTTTTTTTGCAAATATTGTACGCATTCAAATGCATTAATTACAAAGTTGAGTATTTTGAGTATTTTTGTTTTTTTATATAATATTTAGCATTTATTTGCAAATGTCTGGAGTGGATTTGTTTTAAAAAAAATAGTAAAGTATTATGGTTTTATAAGCCACATTATAAAATATTTTTAAAAATTTGCATATATATAAGTTTATAAATCGAATCATATATAAAATTACGAATTATGAAAATAAGTGTTGATGATAAAAAATTAAATTGATTACTTATTGATTTTTTGAGTATTTGTTCGTTAAATTTATTCGAGCATTTCTGAAATTAGTATTAAGAGTTAGAACCCATTAATGTATTCAGGAAGTCCGGGAAATCAATCATGTCTTTTCAATTTAAAACTATTTTGAAATCAGTAATTTAGTTTTCAAGATAGTACTCGTACCGATTACAATCGTAAAGTACTTAATTTTAAATATCCTTAAAGAATTTTTTCTAAAGAAAACTTATAAAGGTGCTCTCAAAAGTTACGATCAAAAATGATATAACTCCTACATAGCTCATTACTTAAAATTAAAAATTAAATCTCAATAAATCAGTTTTCAAATTGAGAATTGCTTTTGAATCAATACTCCAGGAGTTTTAGGTATTCCTACAATCCTAATACACCCTATCGAATTACGAAATTAAAATTTTTGACATAAAATCATGTATTACTAATTTCCTTTTTTGTTTCAAATTTATTTTTAAATTAAACTTTTAAATTTTTCTGTCTCTTTCTTTATCTTTCATTTTTATTTTGTTTCTGTCTCTTCCGAGGAATCAAAATTTTTTTTTTAATTTTTAAATCTGTCATTGCATTGTACGTCAACTGTCAATTTACAGTCTTGAAACTTAAAAAAATTAAATGTTTCTTATTAAAAAGTTTAAAAATTGTATTAAATATATTTTTAATAATTTCCCGTACGTTTGCTAAACAAAACTTAAAATCTTTTGTTTCATTCCCTCAAATTCCTTCATTTTCCACTTTTTAATTATATTGTGACCGAAAAACGAATACAAAATTTGCTTCCGGATTTGAATCTCGAGTCTAAACTTCCCTTTCTATCTAAATAAAGTAGAATGTAGAAGTACCCCTTCTTATTTTGAAACTTTTAAGCAAATTTAGAAAAATCGTTCTTCGAATTTTTAAATTAATTTATTTTAAAACTTTAGAATCTGAAATTAAGATTAAACGTATAGCTGACACCTGCCAAATCTGCCTTCATATACCACTATTATTTTAATTCTCTAATCATTACACTCAAACTTTCCACCAAAGCACTCTTATAGCAATAATAAATTACATCACAAACAATCAAGGAATCTGTACAGCAAACAATCATGCACAAATGGTCACTTTACTAAAAAAATTAAAACACAACATAAGAATTACATTAAAATTTTAAGTTTTGGAATCTTCCTAAATATTCTCCCTACACTCTTAACATTTATTTATTATAATTCATTCTGTTCGTCTTTCGCCTTCTGTATTTCAGGAGTCCTTTCAAAACAAAAGGACTTCACCAGACAACAAGAATGAATTTAATTTGGAATCTTTCAGACTTGATTTTAGTATTTTAGTTTTTTTTCTCCATGTTTTTCATTTTTATCCAATAAAAATTCTCAAGAATTTATTAAAAAAAAAACAAATTAAAATTTTTTTATAGTGCTACAGGATAAAATGTCCTTTACGATAATCTCACAGACATTCAGATTGGCTCCTCTGATTTACGGTTTTAAATTAAAAATAAAAAAAAAAAAATGGTTAAAATTTTTTAATTTCTTCAAAAAAAAAAAACTTTTACCACTCACACAGAGGATAAAATCAGAAAAAATCAAAAAATCAAGCGGGGTGAAGGAAAAAATTGTAGGAGGAGTCAGTATTCAAGATTCGAGGTGATAAAGAAATTTTATTAAAAGCTAGGTTAGCTAAGAAATGGCATGAAGAAGAAATCGTAAGGAAATAAGGTCAGTCAATGGCATAGTTTCTCTTTAGAATAAATTTTTGATGTTTTTTATTTAGAAGTAAATTTAAGGTAATATGGTCAGTCATTGGCATATTTTCTTTTAGAAATTTATTTTGTATTTATATTTTCGATAATCTGCGCATTGGAAAGTTTAAAAAAATTTTGTATCAATTACAGTAATTAATTTCATATTTTTAGGATTCATAAAGTCGTCTTAGCTCTGAAAATATAACCATAGATCTTTAACACTCAAGTATGAAGTAAAAGTTTTTCAGAAAATTGTTTTAAGCTGAAATTTCCACTTACAAAGAACTCTTCTAAATCTCAATAATTTCAATCCAAAGATTAGAAATAGTAAATATAATACAGAAGAGGCAAATTACTGGAAGCTTTCCCCACTTCTAACACTTACAATTATATTAAATACAATTATATTAAAGAAAAAATTGGACTTTTGTAATTCACGTAAGGGACAAGAGATGAGTGTAATGTGAATTGAATAAAACAGAAGTAGGAGGAAAAAAAAAATTATAAGAAATTTTTTTAATAAATTGGCAAAACTTTGGAGTAAAAATTTCAACGCGATGGACTGGGCTTATTTGACTCAACCATCAAATCATCAGTTTCTGCTTTTTATTTTTTTTTTTTCAACTTCTGTAATTCTGGTATAAAAAAAATTGAAAAATGTGAAGAAAAAAAAAAACTCAAACTATTATAAACTTAAAAGAAAACGGAAGAGATTATCAGTAAAATTTGTTGTCACATGAATTGAAAAGGAATATAATAATGAAAAACTTTTCTCATTAGAATTTTATTACATTTTATTTTTTTTTACTTTATAACTTTATTTTTTATTTGTTTTTTTTTTTAATTTTTCTGTCGTCCAATTTCTGCCCCTTAAACTTCTGTACTCTACTTCTCGTTCTTTTGTTTTGTCCTTCCTTCTCACTCTTTGTCCTTCCCTCCCCTTTTGATTATATCCTTTTGTTTCTATGCTCTATCAATGTTCCAGAATGCATACATATACGAAAACTCTTTATAAACTTTAAAAAATCCGAAAAAAAAAACAAAACAAAAAACTTTACCGATTACAAGGATATTTTTACTAACTTAAAACATAGAAAGAGAGAGAAACTAAAAAAAGGACATAAAAAAAGAATAATAATAGAAAAAACAATACCCAGAGAGTAGAAACATAAAATAGTCAACTATAGAAGAAAATCTCAATATTTAACAAGGAACAAAAATCATGTTCTTGTTAAATCCTTGTTAAAAATTTAACAACAACATATTTTCTATCTCTTTCTATCATAGTAAAGTTTTTTTTTAAATTTGAAAAAAAAAATAAACCAAAAACTAAAACGTAAAAAAAGGAAACCTACGTATTGGAAAATAGTAAAAAAAAAAAAAAAAAAATAAAAAAAATGCATGCTGCTGTATTCCATTCAACAAAAACGTTCCATTGAACGAAGTTTAATAGACGTTAGATTAAAACTAAAAAAAAGACAACCAGAAACTCATGATAATAGGAAAATAAAAATAGAATGGAATGAAAACAAAAGATAGAAAAATAGAAAACAACAATCTGTCCATCATAGCTTTTCAACCTAACTTTGACATATAATATTGCCCCAATGGGTCAAATGGAAATTTTTATTCTAATGTCAGAATCAAAATAATTGTAAAAATACAAAAAAAAAAAAAGTTGTAAAACTTTTGGAAACCAAGGATGAAAACCAAGTAAAGCCAAATATAAATTAAATAATATAGTTTCAGGGAGAATCTGGAGCTTTGTTGCGTACTTTTTCCAGAAAATCAAATGGAGGATAATATAAGAGCACTTAGATGCTGGATTCTTAAACTGAATTAACCTTCACGCAATAATAACTAGTAGTGCGTATTCAGCAACTCAGACCAATTTATGTACACAGTACAACCTTTTTGAAACTAGAAACACCAGTCTGGAACTAGAAGCTCCTACAATAATTAATATAGAAGCTCTTCTATAAATCGTGTGCTCCCCAAATCCTATGAGATATAAAAATTCAAAAGGAAAGCTGAAATTGTTTCTAAATTTTCAATTTAACCAAAAACTTCATACCCACATCCTCCTCCAAAAACACATAAAAGAATTTTTTTTTGACATATTTCATTATTCTGGATATTTCGAAGTACGAGTTGAGGTGATGTTAATTAGAGGATCCCTTGCACCAAATCAATAATGGCATCAGGTATCTAAAAATGATCACATCGAAAGATGCTGAGGTAAATTAGGATAAACCTCAATTGTATTTTAATGCCCCTTAAAAGCTTACCCCTGCTTAAGAGAAATAAAAGAAAGTCCCAACCACAGATTTAACAACATAAAACAGATGTTTCGAACACATATAAGAGGCAACTGAATTTAAATTACTCAACTCAGTTTTTCGAAATTATAACATAACTGTAATAAACTCAAAAAACTCACAATCAGTGATTAAAACATATACAAGTTTAAAATTATGAGCTTCCTACCAATCATGGCAAATAACAGTTGCCTTGGCAATTTGGTTCCGGAAATGATTCCGAAAATGGTTCCAGTGCGCAGAGGGTCCTTCATATTTCCAAATACTTCCGAGCAAATATCTTAAAAATTGTCACTTCCATGTTGAGTACCTGAGTACCTTTTTTACAAACTTCCTTTAAACACCTAATCTTTAAACATCAGGCTCCTGATATTTTATGTGAAACGTTAAAATGACTTTTATATAAAAAAAAAAAAAAAAAAAACAGGGTTTCGATTTCACAAAGGAAACAAATTTGGAATAAAAACAAAAGAAAATTCCAAAAAAAAAAAACATAATCAAATATTGGAAAAATTGGGAATTTAAACGTATATAATACACTCAAAAGAAACACACAAAAACACTTTTTTAAAGGATAATCAATATAATGACTATATAACCATGTTAGAAATTGATAGGTTTTCGAAAAAAAAAGAAAATAGATTTTTCTCTAACTGAAAAGTTAAATGGGTGTTAAGTTTTTTTTTTTTTCTTTTCTTCTTTTTTTGTAAAAGAAACAATAATACTATTGACTATCGTGTACAATGATTATATTGGTTAATGAATCCTTTAATTTTTATTTTTTTGAATCCTTTATTTTTTTTTGAATCTATAGATAGATCAATTTTGTAAAATATGCTACGGTTTCACAAAAAGAAAAACAAAAAAGATAAGTAAAAAGCTGAAAAGTTAAATTTTTCTTTCAAGGATTAGTAGTGAAATTTAGTACCAGATAAACGATTAAAGAAAATAAACAGTATTGAATGAAAAGTTTAAATTAAAGGCAAATATATAATAATAAATGGATAGAATTAGTAAAGTTTAAGTCATTAGGGATACAAATTCAATATAATACAAAAAAACAAAAAAAAAAAATTAAATGTCCAACATATTCAAGGATGTGTACTTTAAATATCCTTGAATATAATATTGTATGTGTATATAATATGACTGAAGAATCAATTAACTGTTTTCATGAGAAAGAAAAGGAAATGTTTTTTATTTTCCATTTTGGATAAACGGTTAGATCCAGTTGAATAGCAGTACTAAGGAATTATTTATACTGAGTGGTACTTTAGATGTAATGGGGATAAAACCTAATTCTTCTAACTAAAAGCTCCACGGACTTTTAACAAATTAACTAACACTCTAATTTACTTGGACCTTAGAAGAGCTAGAGATTAATTATGCAACCTAAACAATTGCGATTAGATTCCAAATACAAACGCTTAAGAAAATAAAAATTAAATACAAAATAAAACAATTAATGTCTCCACTCAAAGTTTTCCAACGAGAAACCAGGAGGGCAACAAATGCTGAGGCGTACAGATTTGAGCTATCCAGAACACATCTAATGGAGTCTCTTTTTACATTCGCTCATCATGTTTTTGGAAACGTATTCCATCAAATGTTCATATATGCTCAAATGTTGAATTTAGTAAGATGGCAAAACACGGCTTATGAAAATTCGTATGTTATGCGAAAATCGCGATTATGGAAACAGGTACCATGTAATGTGTTTCCCAAATATGGTATTTTTTATATGTACGATCCAATCAAATTTTATATGTAATATCCAATATAATACCAATTTCCAAACCCTAGTTCTAATTTCCTTCCCAATCCCGATCCTAAAAACCAAATGATGCAAATATTTAAGGTCCATTACAAGTTTAGTTTTACAAAAGGGGGGTGATTTTAGTTGGTTAAAGACTAAAACTATCCAGATATTCCCTGTAAGTACAGTGATTCTGGTCCGCTTTCGATGCTTTTCATTAAAAAATATTCTACCCAAAGTTAATATTGCATAAGTATGTATACGACTTAGCTTAAATTTAAAAAGAACATTTACATCTCTCTCCTTAATATCCCGATTTTACATATCCCTCAAAATCTACAAATTGAACAACCATTGCATCATATGTACCACCTCAAAGTTTGATTCAAAAGAGGGGGGTTGGTTTGGTATGTTAAAGTCGTACACTTTAACCCAAAGGAACCCCACGAATTTCTAATTATTAACATTCAAAACAATTCAACTTATTATTATAAAAACAAAATAAAATTTAATTCAATTCATTAATTTCTACTGTATTATAAATATTTTTTTTTATCCTAAAAGTATGCAATATAATCTTTTTATTCTTAATCTTATTTAATTTTAATTTTCTTGGTTATTATAAATTTATTTTAATTTATAACTATTATTTTAAATTCTAATCAGTATTTACATTAAATTTTCTTTTAAAACAATTAAATAAATTTTATTTTATTATCAAAAAAACAAAAACATGAAATAAATAATTGTACTTTAATGTTAAAGTCATTTTGTTTTTTCTTTTATAAAAATTTTATAATAGAAATTTTTTTTTAAAAAAACAAAGAATTACTGACCTAAATTTTTTTTTTTAAGATTTTAACTTAAAGTTATTATATATAATAAAGTCTTCATTGAATACAATTTAAAAAAAAAAAAAATGAATTAAAGAAAAGAATTTTAGAAACTAAATTCTTGAAATTCTTAGCCCCAAAACATTATAATAGCATCCTGCCAAGAACTATTTACACTAAACTAATATTTAAAAGAATATAACTACTTTTATGTTAAATATGTATACATATATATACATATATATATGTATGTAAATATTGTATATGTAAACAATTTTCCTAAATTCAACATATATGTAAGATTATTTAACCTACAAACAAATATACACAAGAAAAATCTGCATTCATTTGAAAAGAAAATACAAAAAAAAACAACAAATAATGGTATTTATTTTTAACAATTTTCACTTATTGTTCTGTAAACACCCATTAATAATGAACTAAAGAAAAATACCAAACCTATTGTTTGCCAAAAATACCAAAAAAGAATCCCAACAAAAAAACAACCATACCCACTTATATGTATTTTATACCATATTATTATATAGTTATACTATTATAAACCTTTATTATATATACTTTGTAATTCCAAAGAAAATGGGGAAAAACAAAATTCAAGGAAATTTTCTAAACGAAAACTCTCTATCAAAGAATTAAACAAAACATTAAAGAAAGCAAATGATGAAACCACGGTAAGTCGAAGGAACAGATTTAATAATACCGTACACCTTACAAATTCAATTGACAGTTACATAAAGCCCCACTTCCACTCATCACTTCCACTTCCACGATTTTAGGAACATTAAGAAAATTTACCATACAAAGAACAAGACACTCTTTTACCAATCAATATTAAGTTTCTATCTGTATCTTTTAATCCAAATCACCACTTCAGTTTACTTTAAAATTACAGAACTTAATGGAAACAGGATATGAACCACCGTATTTCAAATTTTATATTTTTAGAGTTAATATTTTGAAAATATGCTTTTTAGATCTTGGAAGGTGTGTGAGATGTACCCAAATAATTACTTCAATTAATAACCAAATCATGAATCCCAAAGGAAAAAGGAAGGAACAGTCTTTGATCGAATTTTAAGTTTCTACATCTATTTTTAGTTATTATCTTTATTAAGTTCAAAGATATGCTTTAAGGTCTTTGGAATTGTGTGAGAGGTACCCACTCCAATTGATCTATAATTTCTGGAACACAAACGAAATAGGAATGAAATCATCATACCAAATTTTAGGATTCTATTGTTATTGGCTTCGGAATTATGCTCGTTTGGCCATAGTTCGATCGGAAGGTTCGAGATTCCGAAACCATGGTTCAATTTTGGATTCTGGAACCTCTCGGTTGATCCAATGACGAACATACAATCACTAAATCGACTCAGGAGGTGATGCTAATAAAAAATATACATACTTAGCCAAAACTGTCCCTCACTCTTTAGTTCGTTACTAACACCATACCAAAGTTAATATTCCCCTCAATCTATTTTAGATGTAGGGTATAAAAAGTATTTAGATTTGTGTTAAAATAAAAAAAAACGTGAAATTATTTTTCCTTTTGGTTCGTTATCACCATTTATGATAGATTTTATTTGACATCAAACTGAATCAAATCATTTTGGTAAATAAAATAGTTCTCAAATAATTTCTTAATAAAAAAGAATATAAAAAGAAAGTACATCTCATTGAAATTAATTGCTTCCAATAAATTCGCATTCTATTCTGTTCTACATAATTATATAATTATTTAACATTTTATGTTTATATAACAGTTTAATAACCGTAAAATATTCGGGTGAAAATTTATATAATGTTTTTCAAATTTCAAAATAAAACTTTTAGTCTTTATTTCTTAATTTAGTTTAAAATAATCTGAATTTAAGTTTATTTTATACTTAATTTTAATTATTTTGTGAAAACTGTAAATTAAAAGTCATGTTTGGAATCCAAAACTACAAGTAAATGATTTTTAGAGAAAATTACAATGGTTTCTACCGCCAGTAATTTGATATCTCACCTAACAAAAGCCTAAAAATATGATTAAAAAAATTACAGGTAGTTTGAGAGTTTGATACAAAATTAGGTTTCAAATAATTTGCTTATCAGGGGTTTGGGCGTAGGAACCGTTATATCAAAAACTTTAGTGAGATTTTTTGGTTTGGTTCAAAATTGAGATTATACCCTTTTCCAGAAGATATACGAGTATATATATAAATAAATATGCACATAATTGGGATTTCGACTTTCTTTTTCAGTTCATTCAGAAATACATTTAGTATGCAATAATTTTAAAATTTCACTTAATACAATCTCAAAGACCTTCTTTTCCAAAAACTAATTAAACCTTTGAAATTTTCAATACCGATGATAACCTTTCTAAATTTTTATCTTAAAACTAACTTTTAATTTGTGATTGCAATTGTGTTTTTAAATCTGACTAAATATAGAACAGTTAACGAACCCATTATTTTTAACTACAAAGTTTAATTTAATAAATAGGTATACTTATAATGCATACATTTAAGATATGATCTCTAACTGTTGGAATCAAAAAAGGCAGTAACAAACTCTTGAGTCTTTTAATAAAAAAAATGGGATAATGTATAGTATATATATCTACACACAAACCATAACCCATATACTTATATTTTTAAAAAATATTCTTAAATTAATAGGTCCCCAAATTAAATTACATTACAGGAAATTTAAACTTAAAATATATTCCATATTAAATTTCATTTAACAACTAGGTTACCCCATTTATTTAAAAAAAAATTCTTTCAGTACAAGAACTTTACCTCAATAGCGTTTGATAAAGTGACTTCATTAAAATAACAATTTGACAAAGAATTATTTAATTAAAATTTGGAGTTGTTCATTAAAATAATCTTGATGCTTCGTAGGTTTCTTATTGGCATTGAGGAAAATTACTCAACAAAAGAAATAAAAGTGTTAAAACAGGCCTTGACTTGAATCTGCCAAACTGACATAAAGTTGTATCATTTTGGCAATATGATATAGGTATCTTTCCGATATTTTATTGAATGGTTTAGTTCCTCTCCGTTTTCTTATTAAATGCTTCTAAAAATATGGATTTCGAACCGCCATTTAAAATTTGGCATTTAAAATTTTAAATTTATTACCCATAAACTGTTTTTCGTTTAGATGGAAACGCTATATATGCATATGTCTCAAAATATATGCTCATGTCTCTTGATTTATTAAAATTTGTAGAATCTCGTTTTAGCAAAAACTTGTTTTAATACAAATTAGTTCTGTCAAAATACCTGATAGGGGCGTTACGAATACGCATGGTTCAAAATTTCGTTTTATTAAAAATTAATTTCATTAAAATATCCAATAGAGGCGCTATGAATGCTCATGCATCAAAATCTAGTTTTATCAAAATCTCGTTTCATTTAAATCTACTTTTATTTAAATATAGTTTTTTTAAATCTCGTTTTTTAAGATCACGCTGAATCTTCTTTTTAGAAAACAATACCTGGTCATACTAGTCATAAACTCTATAAAAAATCAGTAAATAGTTAAAGTTTAACGACAACACTTGATATTTAAAAATTTTCAAATTGTTCTGTATTAATATAAAAAAATAAAATACAGTTGGTCATTCTAATTAGAAAAACCCATACAAACCAAACAACGACATTGAAAAATTTTGCAAAAAATTATTTAAAAATATAAAATGCAAAAAATGCAACAGAGATAATATCACGTCACAAATAAAGTCATAACGACAACACCAAAAAAAAGAAAAAACAAGAAAACCTGAAAGGAGTCAAAAAATTAAGAAACAAAACACAGATGACATAAATGACAAAAACTTAACGTTCTTAAGAACTTCTTTTTTAAAAAATAAAACCAAAATATAATTATATATAGTATATATATACATATATATATATATATATATATATATATATATATATATATATATATATATATAAAATATTATACAAAAATAAAATATAATAAAAAATACAACAAATGAAGTAGAATGCAGAATGCAGAATGCAACTGCAGAGAATAGTAATAACTAAACAGAATATAATACAAAAAATTATACACTCATACTATAGTAAATAAAAAAATATAAAAATTTATATTTGTTTGTTTTCTTTTTGTTGTCTCTTTCTTTCGTAATTCGTTTTTTGGTGATTTTGGTATTTTTAAATTGCATTTACATCCTTAAAAATTATATTATAACAATTGAAAAATATAAAATCCTTGCAAGGATATGAATGTCATGATAACAATCGTGACACTTTAAATGTACAAAAGAAAAACCAAATATATATAAGTATATAATTTATATAATTTATATATTTGTACATTTTTTTATTGTCTACCTCTTTCTTTATTTTCATTCTCTTATTTTTTTTTAAAGTATCATTTCATTTTGGAACAGAGCAAACAATTAAGATTTTATATAAAGTGACAATGAAGTGACCAGCTGTATATTGTCTAAAAAATCAAATATAGCATAATAATTTGGACAAGCATGTATTAAGCTGCATATGAAGGAAATGTAATATTCAACTGAAAATTTAATTAAAAGAAAAGTTTAATAAAAAAAAAATAATATTTTGTAAGAAATTTTTAAAGAATCCTTCAGCACTAGAAGTTCTAAAATGTAGGAAGTTTTGACTAAGAAAATTTCTCTTAAAATCTGTCAACCCCCAAAGGAAACTAAAGCATTTTGAAATAAAAAAAAATGTGGAAACAATTCAAATTTTCTAAGACCCTGAAAACAACGCCTATTGGAAAAGCGGGATTTATATTAATATTACAAACTAGTACGCTTTGTCTAAGCTGAACCGAATTGAAAGGGTTTATGATAAAGGAAAAATGAAAATCGATTCTTGTGATATTTTAGGTTTCAAAATCTTTTCGAATGAATGAAATCGCAAATTTCAATGCTTATAAAATTTAAACACAAGAAGTCATATACATTCAAGAAATGAAGAATCCATATTTAGTAGGATAATATAAGAATACTACGCTATGTTTAAACTCAATATAAGAGGAAGAGTTTAAGATGCCTGAAAGGTGGAGGCTCCTTAAATTCTGTTACTCTTATTTATTACTTCGGAAAGTTAAAACTACGAGAAATATAATAATATTATTCTAAATTTAAGTTTTGATATAATTGTCAAAAGCTTAAAAAAGCTTTAAGGTATGTGGTTTATTGGAGAACATTGAGAACATCATGGAGATATTTTTATACCAAACTTCCAGACCTTTATGAATACAATCTTACAGCTAATCATACCTTAATTTTTTTTGCCATACCACAAAACAACAGAGCATTGTAAAAAGAAGATGGTAATTGTAGAAGGAAAAAAATATAGCAAAAAAGATCGCATAAAATGACCAGATCGATAAACAGGCTCACAACAAACTCAACTAATTGTGGTAAAACAACAATTCAATGAACTGACAGGGCTCTTAAAATAACAAAATGGTGCCAAAATGTAAAGAAGATCATTGTAAATGTCTATATTTACATGCAATTTTAACAATTTCTGAAAAGGGTTCAAAGAAGACATAATATTTGATCTAATGGGTTAGATGACGCACATTTAGAAAAATGTCACTTAAATTTTAAATAATAGCCTTTAAGCTACACTCAGAAAAAAAATGAAATAAATTATGCCAAAAAATGCAATCCTTTTGTCCAAATTGTCGCTTTGCAGCTCAATCTCATTTACATATTACTTTGCAGCATTCTTGAACTATAATTGTGATATACAAGAATTCTTAAATAGATCGAACCTCAAAATTGCAGAACACATTATCACCACATGTGTTTTCCAATACTTATGGTTTAGAAAAATTCAAGTAAAAAGTTTAGTTATAATTTCTAAGTTTCTAATTCAACTATTGAATGGCATTTATATCTCATCGATTCTTTTAGAAACATGGTACTTAAATTTTAAATAATTGTCATTAAGCTACACTCAGAAAAAAATAAAATAAATTATGCCAAAAATTTAACCCTTCCTTTCAGCTAAGAGAAAGAGTTTAACTCCATTGAGAGGTTTAGCATTCCAGTTGCCTTATGAAGGTATTTTTAATCACTCAGGAAAAAAAACCTAATTCTAAAACCTAATAAGGATTAACGTATTTGTTTTATATTACCAAACCGATTGCAAATAAACAACTTTTTGATCAAACCTAGTTAACAGTAGACATGTCGTAACTTGTTTTTATTATGTACTTTTAAGCAATCTCTCTGTTGAAAAATTACTTTGAGTGTCATTTTAATAGAGTCATAATATTGATACCAATTAAATAGATATTGTTTAAATATATATATATATCCTATATATATATATATATACAATATTAAACTACAACTTAATAGAATTCTTAGAACTTTGATTATATTTTGTTTTAGAAGCTTCATCGCACCCACCTTAAATATTAAAAAAGTATCAAAAAAAAATTAAAAAACTTATTATCATTTCCAAAGCAACAAGAATCATAAAATTTAATGAGCAAAAAAAAGCTCAAAAAAAAAAAACAAAACTACTGTTATGCAGTTTGACTTTCTCAAAAAAAAAAAAAAAAAAAAGAATAAGAAAAACCTGAGGAAGAAAATTATAAAAGTAGTTAAAAAAACAAAGATTTTGTGATGCTTACGAAACATTCTTATTCTTATTTTTATTTAAGTTTTTTTTTTTTTTTTTTGTTTTTGTTGTACTTAACTCTTATAAAACAGTTAAAAAATAAAAATTAAAAAAAGTAAAAATCTGAATGCATAAAAAACTATAAAAAGTTTTTTATTTTTTTTTTTTTGAAATGTTAAGTGCTTCTGAAAACTACGCTTTTGTTAAATAATTATTTTCATATTTAGGTCAATTTTAAAATTTTATAACTTTTTAATTTTTTTTTTTTTTTAATATTTTTTTATTATTCTCTGTTTTAAATTAATTTCTTAATTAAAATTCAGAGTTTTTTAATTTTTTGTTTTTTTTTTTTTAACTCATATTAGTTCATAACTTTTTATTATTTTATTAAAATGACTTTTTTTGTTTTTTTTGTGTTTTTAGATTGACTTCTGAAATTGCATAAAATTCTTTAAATTCGTTTAAAAAAATGAGGAAGAGTGTAGTAGAGTAGTTCCTGTCAACTGTGGGATATCTCACATTATATGATAAATTATATCATTCGGTTAATTACTTTTGGCAAAATTTTAAATACACAACTCATTAAACTTTCAGTTCTGTACAAGAGGAATTATAAGTTGAAAGGAAGGTTTTCGAAACTCTTCCGACTATACTTTATTCAGACTTTTGCAAATAAAGGTCACGACTATTGAGAAAATTTCAGACATTAGTTAAAATAAATTGTACGGCAGAAACTCGAACCCGTACAGTAAACTGGCTGGATTTCAATAGTACTGTCTGAGTCAGTGTCCTATCTCTATTATTTTTTTGAGTTATCGGGCAGACAAACGGATATACATAGCTAGATCGATTCACTTTTCGATTCTGATCCGACCTATACTTTTAAATCTATAACCAACCTCCTCGACTTTTTTGCGTCACAAACGTAATGGAAAATTTAGTATACCCTTTTCATTTTTAGTCATACGGGTATAAAAACATAATATTAATCTAAGACAAAAGAGATATTAAATAAAAGTTTAATTTAAAAACATTTTAAAAAATGAATCAGTTTGTTTTTAATAAAATTTTGAGCGCAATTCTCCGTAAAATATGCAATTTTAATTAAATTTTTTTTTTAATTATATTTTACTGAATCTGGTATCCATAATATTTTAATATTAGTAACAAAATATTTAATTCATAACAGACAATTCATAATTCCTAATTTAGTCATATCACTTGGCAAACTTTTGTATTATGATATATTGTATTTTATATTGTCTATTAATCGAATTTCTTAATTTTAATCGGTCTATACTCTCACTTAATATAACTATTGCAATATTGATGGTGCCCTCAGCCCCGTTCTTAAGAGCTTTTGGTATCATTAATGGTAATTAGTTCATAAAAGATTTGATGTACTTAAGTCAACGTCAAAATGTAGGAGATAACTTTAATAACCAAAATGTAAAACTTGAAGGTGGTCATGTAAAACGTAAAGGTGGTCATTATGTGTTGCTTAACCATTATCGTTTAGAAAAATTTAAGAAAAACGTCAACTTATTCCATCTGGGTTTTCCATTCAATGGACATAAAGTCTCAACAAAGCTGAAATCTATTATACAGCGAGAGCAGATTAAGTGCTTTTAACATTATTCTGGCTAAAGGAGCAAACCTGTTCTATTATTTAGTTTATATTAATTTAAATGTTAATAAATTAGTTCATTTTAGTTTTTAAAAACTCACAGAATATTTTCTGTGAGAACATTAAGAAAGTGATGTAATTTTATATAAGTATTCAAAAATTTTGTTATTCAAAAGTTAAGAATATGCGTCGCAGGATCATTTCTGTAGTAAGTCTTCATTACTTTCAGAGAAAATCTGTATTAATAGTAAAGGCCCAACGTATACTGTTTTGCTTTGATGTGAATTTTAAGAAAACTAAGCTTGAATT